>JANPWX010019880.1:1458937-1517574 GCA_024734555.1 Trochalopteron elliotii
AGCGGGGAGCTTTGGGCGGGGGTGGGGGGGGGAGCCCCTGAGCCGTGGGGCCGCGCTGTTGGGGGCGTCGGCCTGGAAATTCCCGGGAAAGAGTCACCAAGGGGGCTCCGCCTCCGGGTTTAAATTGAGGGCGAACAGCCCCGGCTCAGCCAAGACCCGCGCTCGAGTTCAGCATTGAACTCCGCAGTTGTAGTTTTAGGAGCGAGACGTAAAACTGCCGCTTCTAGTAGTTTCACCCAGCAGCCTGAAAAATCTTTCTGAGCTGTGGCACTCAAATGCAGTAGTTGTGCTTTATCGCTTATGTTAATGTGCACGGGCTTCTGTGGGAAGCTGTGATCCTTTACTCTGGGTGCCAGGAAAACCCAGAACTTTGTCGAAAGTTCACAAAGTCTGACACAGGCAAGAGACATTAAAACGGGAGTTCATTCTGATGTCCCAGAAAGCGGAGGATGTCCCTTCTCAGGAAGGGTAGTGGTGACTTGCCCGTCCTGGCATGGTTCCCCACTGGGCTCCTTGCCCAATGTGGCCATGCCCATACTCACACTTCTGCTTTTTAACCTGAGAAGTACTGTAAAAGTTGAGTAGGTGAAGAGGTCGAAAATATTCTTTGTAAGGAAGAGGAGGCTCTCTGCTGGCTGGTAAAGGCTGTCTGCTTGGACTAACTGATGGAAGGTAGGGAGGTCAGAGTGCTCAGAAGGGTGGGAGGACTCCCCTGAGGCTGCTGACTTTCCCAGCCTCTGATGATGACTGAGAACATCAAGAGTTAAAGGTTCATGTCCTGCATTGGTCTCTTGCTTCCTGCAGAAATCTCAAGTTGTTTAGGTGTTTGTGCGCCATAGCAATGACTGTCACGTGAAAATGTTGCTGGAATGAAGCAGTTGTCTGTTTGCGTAACAGGTTTCCAATTCATATGAGTCTTAGCAGTCCCAAGGACAGTGTTTGAGAAGTCAAGCATCTGTAAAACAAGAAACTAAAACATGTGGGGCTTTCTCTTCAAAAGAAATTTAAAAGAGCTAACTTTCTCCTACTCTGGGATGATTCCTCTTCCCAAAGAACTTTTCTTCACAAATATTCGATCTTAAACAGCTTCCAGGAGAAAGGCAAACAAGTTAGCAGCTAGCTCTTTCTCTTGAAAGAAATTCTGAGAAAGTCTCTGTTGGTTTTTGGGTTTTTTCCCCCAGGTGTTTGTATGCAGGATCTCTAAGCAGGTGTATTCCTAAAGTATGTATCACAGTGAAATCTGTTACCAGAAATAACCTGCTTGTTAGAGAGCACTGGGAATCAAAGTGTCTTCTAAGTGTCCTTTATCCTGTATGGTGTAATCACATCGGTGACTTCACACTACAGATGAAACATAATTCCCAGACCTTCTCTAGAGTCTTCTGACTTCAAGCCTTGGATCCTGATCCCTGCGCAGAATTATGCCAGTGAACCTAATGAAGTTGTTCAGGTATGAAGATCTGTATCTGATTTTTCTCTTCAAAACTAGGAGTCCAAGATAGTATATGGAGAGCTTGATCTCAGAGGCATTACACACACACAGGTAACTGACCATCTGTTTTTCCCCCAGGTGTTTAGTCTTTCAATCCTTCATCAGTTAACAGTTTTAGAAGCAAGGTCAGTCTTAGCCAGTGTGATAAACAGAGAAGTTTTCCTCACTATGACTCTCCAGGTTTTTTTAGCTATCTGTTTTTGCTGTTCAGAAGGTGTCATGCAGGGAAGAGCTAGGAAGTCTGTTACACTTTAAAATACAGTGTTTAGCAGTAGTAGCCTGACAGCAGGAGGGTGAAAAGACGGGGAGAGAAAAAAAAAATCAAAACAGCAACTTGAAAAGCTTTATTTTAAACTAGAAAATTGTTAAAGCATTTGCTCTTGGGAAACAAAATTGGAATTTACTTTCTAGCCCCATTTTGCTGAGAAACTTGTCTCAGAAACTCTTGTGGGGAGTTAACCTCACAAGCCAGGTATCTTTGCTTTGGCTAATGTGAAGTTTCAGGGGAGATTGTTCAACTCAAGAACAGAAATGTGGCTTTAATTCAGCTAGAAATGAGATTGCTACAAGCTGAATTGTTAAATCTTTGGTTTTAGAAGATATTGTACATAAGTGTATGTGGACTTGGTGGTGATTTCATTCCCCTTATGTGCTGCCAGGGAACAATATGCAACCAACAGAGCTCATGATGACCTCTATTTGAAAAAAATGCTAGCAGGGTTATAGAGGTTTATGGAATTTTTAGTGTTTTCCAAGGCACAGGGCGAGAGAGATTCACGTGCGTGAAGAGATTTATGTGTATACAGCGACCTGTACTTCCTGGAGGTATGCTTAAAATGTTGTTCAGTTTAGAGATGAACTTTATAGCTTAATATGCTGCTGCTGCTATCCTAAAGGCTCCCTGGGGGATAGGTCCATCTGAAGGATTGAAGCTGTAAAGGTATTTTATGTTGTTTTGGGGTTATTTTTTTCAGGGTTTTTTTGGATTAGTTTTTTTAAGTGTCTCAAGATTAGAAGCTTGGAAGTTTCTCTTTATCCAGTGGTGATTCAGACGAGTTGAGTACTTTCATACTGATTCAGAAAATGGGCTACTCTGACATGTTTAGTGATACTTATATATTTGCAAAGTTTCTAGTAGATCTCTGCGAGTTGTAACCCCAGAGATAACACTGTGTGGAAGATGGGCACTGTTGTTATGCAGACCCAAAATAGTGATGTGCCAAAAGCTTGTCATTATGTGGAGTTCCTTCCAAGACAATAAAAAAATGGTGGACAGAAAAAACCTTCCAAGTGGAGTTCCCTACCCATTTCATCCTGATGTGGCCTTGGACCAAAAAGAAGTTAACCCTTGCACTATATTTAGAGAATATTTCTTTTTTTGGCTGGGAAGTGGTTTGTGTTTTATTTGTGGTGGTGCTGGACCTTCTGTACAAGTTGTCAGCCCTGCTTTAGGGGCAGCTGGTGGAACAGATGTTTGAACACTGGAAATAAGGGTGTGGCATATTAAGGAGAAATGGCAGAGGAGTAATAGCAAGCACTTCATATGTCTCGTCAGCATCCCTCTGCTCTTACCTATGCTTGCTTCTGATCAAGTCCATGTAGCACTTTCTGGTACCACTGGCAATCTTGGTATGATTCAATGTGTCTGTATAAGTGTGATGTGATGGGTTACAGTATGGCAAGGTTCTGCTAACATTAAGTGGCGCATTCTGTCCTCTCATAGTTTGCAGAATCAGGTAATGTCCAATTACCGAGTGTAACTTAAAGAAATGAAGAGACTGGGATTTAAGAGTCTGAAATATCTGGAAGGTTTTTTTTTCATTTGTTTGTTTTTGGTGGGGTTTTTTGGGTTTTTTTTTTTGGCAAAAATGAATTACAGGTACTGGGGAAAATATGCTACTGCAAGCAGTGGAAAATGCTTGCAAGCGAATTGGATACTTCTGGGCAGGGAGAATGTGATTTTTATGGTTTGTTTGTCTGGCATATTACTGTACCATAACAGATGTTTCTTAATAACTGTTTATCAGTTGATAAATTAAAACAAAATTAATTGACTGACTTGTGTTTAATCAAAATTCACTATTTTTTTAAAGTCTCTTACTTGAGAAAAACACAAAATGCAGATAAAAAAGGAGAACTTATTACTGACTTAAAGTTTTATTTGAGCTTTGATCTAGGTTAACTTCTTTCCAGCAGCCAAACTTCTACTGTGGTTTTTGTTTTTTTGTTTTTTTCAAAGTGGAAAAGTTGTATGTGCTTTCAGATGTTAGATGAAGATCTAACACATACTAAGTATCATATTTTTTAATTCTTCCCTTGTAGTTCTTTGTTACTTTTATAACAAAAATTGTAACACATCATCTCTAAAGAAGGAGAGGCTTGCAAATGAAACATTTAAATTTATGGTGCGACAGGAGTTTCCAGTCTAGATTTGAACCTTCATTTGTTCATGATGATGTTATTTGATCACTTCTGCTTTTTCCCTTTTTTCTCCCTGCTGTTCCTACGTTGCTCACTTTATGTGCATGCTTAAGTTATAAAAGCAGCTTTTTAAAAATATTTTTTCCATGTGTAAATGCATGACATGGATCTGAAGAGTGTTTTCTTTCCACCCGGGTGCCTCATGTGGCTAATGTATTTACTGGTTATATGCAATCTGTGAGAAATGCTTGTTAGGCAACATAATAACTACAGCTTTGGGCAGTAGGATTTGTTGCTGGTATTTGACAGGTGATGCATAAACATCCCATCACAATATTGTCTTCTTACTTCCATCTCCATAAATGTTGAAGTCATATTGTTAGAAATTATGTGCTTAATCTAATGAGGCCACTGCTGAGACTAGTGATCTTTATGCTCTGTACACAGCTGTTGCCAAGTCCACATATATGCTTTCCAATGAATCTTTTCAGACCTGTGTTACTTTAAACTTCTACATGCCACTGACTGTCTTTGCCTCTGTCCTTGAAAAAATAGCACACTAATGTTAAGGAGGTTAATAAGCTCCAGAAAGAGTGGCAGGAAATAATATGTACGCTGCAGATAGGCAGCAGACAATTTCAGCAGAACAGGAAACGTAGAGGCAGACTGAAGCCTTCGCCCTCTGTGGATAGAAGAGGGAAGCATAGTTATCTGGCTATGAAGCAGCTGTTCTGTACATCCCCCATAAAACAAGCCATGCCCTGGCATGTCCTCAGTTTAGCCCTCTGGCTGTAGTTTTAGTCTGTCTGTGAAAGGCAGACCACCTAGGCGAAAGACTCTTGGTGTACTTTTGTAGCTGACATCCATGCTATACTAGTTCAAGAAGAGCTGTTTGGATCTCTTCAGCCTTTTTCCCAACAAGAAGGAAGTTTATATTACAAAAGTCCAGTAAGTAACAAAATTATATATATTCCTATTTGGTTTTGAGAAATTTTAAAATACATGTAAGTGTTCTAGGGCCAGCATACAAGAGAGTGTGTTTTGCCATGGAGGACAGCCTGTGTCCAATGGAAAGGCTCAGACTGAGGAAGCAGGCTTTGAGAGCATTCAGACTCACTGTTGTGGTGACAGAAAAATAGAAAAAAAAGAAAAGGTGAAAATAGAAATTCCAGTTGTCCTTAACAAGTGTCTAGCTACCATGTGTCACATCTGATTCTAATAAAACTACCTTTTTCCGAGACTCTGGAAGGAAAATGGTTCCTTATAGTCAGCGTCACAGTCAAAGGCACTGTTGTGACTGGTGTTGGTTAGACCCATTGTTGGGAGCTAGTATTTCCTAGTGTGAAATAATAGCTTTTGTATTAAATTATCCACATTGTTCTGGTCTTTTCCATGAACACATGAGCAAGTCTGTAAGGGTAGTCATAGGCTGAAAAGAAAATAATGAGAAATTCAGCATTGTCAAATCCTTGGTAAATGGTTCACTTCTGTCCTTGGTGAAATGTGTGATGAAATGCAAAAATGTACTAGGTATTCCTTGAAACTTTAAAATTTGTCTCCTTGATTAGTGTTTTAAACAAGGAAAACGGCATAAAGCACAATAGATAGACACAATGAGAAGTTAATTTTCATCTCATTGTTTTTCATTTGGCTTTGTTGTGCACTGTTTTTGCTGGGGAACTGCACAAAAATGTAAGTACGATACATAGGAGCAGAATGTAACACACTTTAAACAGGGAAATCTTATCTGTGATTTTGGATTATTTTTTATCAATGCCAGTTTTCAAAGATGTTGCTTTATGAGGAAATCCGGCCTTCCTTCTCTTTGTATATAATCTGTCAGAAGATTTAAAATTATTTATTCTCATGTACATTGATTAAAACACTTATTGTGCAGGATAGCGAGTCATTATTTCTAAACGTGCCATAGAACAGAAGCTGATGGTCAAGAGTTTTGTGACATCTTCACTTTTTACAGCAGATAATGGAATAAAAGTGTTGATAAGATTGTTCCCAGACCTCTGCTTTCTTCTCTAACTGCATTCTTAATAACTGTTGTTAATGTAATTGCAGGTGTCTGGGAGTTTTTTTGGTTTTTGGGTTTTTTGTGGGTTTGGGTTTTTTTGTTTTGTTTTATTTTTAATGTATTTGAGTCTGATGCAGCTACTTAGTTTTTTTCAAAAGCACAATTAATGCTGAAAAACTGGCATCAAAGTCTTGCAGTATGTTGAGGTATGTTTCTCTGGAGTTCTTCCAGAAACCAGAGATGCAGCTTCAGGCAATGAGGCCAAACCTTTATGCTTGTTCTATGGTGGTCAGGCCTCATTTGTAAAGATACTTTTATTTTTTTTTCAGATAGATAGGTGTCATTTCTGCCTGAATGAAGGAACAGCTCTGATTGATAGATGTCTATATGGTGGTATTGAACATATGAACTGTATATAGATGCTGTATTTCTCTTTTTAATTGAATTTGGTATTGAACAATTGGTAAACCTGGCACTTAAGTGCCTTTTCTCTCTTTTTTGCACCCTGAACAAGTCATAAATCAGGATTTTTTTGTCTTTCCTTTTTCCTGTCACCTCTCAAAGCTAAAGATAAAAACATGAATTAAGACTGTACTCTTCAATATGAATTGTGATTCTATTTTTGTCTTGCTTTGGGTTAGAAGATTAGGTAGGCTAGAACTAGGAGATATGAAAACATTTTTTGCTAAAGGATACAAGCAGGTTGAAGAATGAGAAAATTACATGCTCCCATCCAAAGCAGAGGTGAATGAGTGTATTTTTGCTTAATTTTCTTTTTTTCTTTCCCAGAAATATGTCTGTCAAAGATTTCTGTTGTGTGCTAGATTTGACTATGTCTGTGTTCAGATAAATAGTTGTTGGTCGTCCTACTGAAACTGCCATGGAAACTGCATGATGGAAATCTTGTGGAGTTGAGTGAAGATACATACGAGAGGGCTTTTGCTTTTTGAAGTGGATATATGAAACGGAAACTCTTGAGAAGACAAGAGAGCTAAATGGCTTGTGTTCCTGTTGTAGTGTTAACTTAGTAAAATATCTTGTTATTGTGTCTCTTGTTTCAGAGCACAGGGAATTCTTCTGTTTGTTTTTTTCTATGGAACTTGATAGCAGTCTGGTTTTGATTAGACAGGGAATACAGACGGTTAATAATAGATGGTATTTAGAGCAGAGAATTTACATACTTGCTAATGACGTCTGCAGTGTCACAGTGATCTTGCCAATGTCCAAGTGGTAAGGCAGTGTGAAACTTGATCTGGTTATTATGTGAGATATCTATTCAGTTGAGGAGAAAAACCTGACTTTCTCTGTCCTTAATAGTGTTGAAGGGGTTTCTGTTCAGTATTAACTCCAAAATTTTATTTGTGTTTTTAATAAAGGCATTGCAACACAAATATAAGAAACTATTCACAGGTCAGTAATTGTATTCCAAGAGATAGATGTGGAATAGAACAGAGTAAGCATTTCTGCAATCAATTAGCTTGATATATAAAATAAGTTTCAGATTTTGAGGAACTCCTAAACAATTGGTTTATTTCTCTTTTGGTGCCGTCTGACATCAGGATTCCAGCTGTGCCTTCAGGTGTGTTTCACCCTAGAAATGCCTAGGGAAACACGTGGTGTATGTGCAAGTTGCCCATCCATATGCACGTTTTACACAGTTAATGTGCAGCTGTGTAACTTTGCCTCCATTATGCTGTGTTTGATCTCATGAGAAGAGAATTAGCCTGTTCCTTGGAACAGGCTAACATTAACCTGAGGAAGTTAAATCTCAGTCTGGTTCATACCTGTTCATATTGGCAAACTGACCTTCTCTGCCATGCAAGGTTTCACATCTCCACACCGTCATTGATGGTTTCTGCTCTCTATTTGATATAAAATCTGTTGGCTGTAGATTAACTATACAAGAGACATATGCACTTCAGAATCAGCTGCTTTATTTCCTTCAGATTTCAGCCTTAAGTGCAAGCTGTGTACTGAGAGTATGGAATTACACAAATACCAAATGGATACATTATGTCAGTCTAACATCTATTATAGCAACTTTCTGCCCCTTTGTGATAAAATAACTGTAGCTCGTTTTCTGTCTGTTTTGATAGTTTGGGAATCTTAGTGATAGTCAATGTTTGACTGTCCATTTGCATGGAACGAATGGTATATTGTCTTTGAAGTAGATTAAATCACAACATTATTTTGAGAAATTGTTTCTGGGAGATGTGTTATCTCACATAAACAGTGCTGTGTGCCATGTGACACTAGACCACGGCTGTAGAGCTACAAGGAGGCATTTTGCTTCTGGGTGGCCAGGCTGTACAGACAACATCTTAATCCTCAAATTTGAGCACTATTGCTAGTTTTTTCCAGTATGAAGACCATTCTAATCTTCTATGAAGAGGACAATAGGAGAATTTAGAGTGGAAAGGCTTTTTCTTCAGTCCGGGTGTGAAGTAATTTAACTGTCTATAGTATGCATGCAAAAGTTCATCAGATAAGGCACTCCAGAATCTGATTACACACGCAAAAAAGGTTTGTTCAGACTGGTGTAGCATAGAAAAGATATCTTGTAGAATGATGGGACATGTCTTCTGAAAGAAAACTTTAAGACTTTAGTCCTAGCAAAAGGTAGTTGGAGGTGATTTCTTCTCTAGCATGTGATAGGTCAAGGGAAGTATGTGCTTAGGAGGAGACCTGTGACCTGCAGCATGCTGAGCAGTGTCCTTCCAAGCATCGGTACTTTCCATCTTACCCTTTTGTAGTCATCTCCACTTGAAGCATGTTGCTGGTATGTCTTTTGGATAGTGCCTTGATAAATGTGTTCATCCTGCTTCATCTTCTCTGCTTTTAAAATTCTGACTAAGTCTGTCATCTTTATTTGGGATCCTTAAATGTTTGGAGTCTCTCCCTTTGACTTTCTAAGTTTCTGTAAAAATAACCCAGTCCTTTACCTGCATAGACTCATGTAAGGGAGTAAGAATAGTTAAATGACATTATCTCTTAGCATTAGGACTGTTCACACTACTTTGATTACTTTGTCAAATCCTGTTAGTTTGCCAACAGCTACCCAATAAATCCAACAGAACCAAAAGATACAGAATGTCATTGTATTTGTGATGGATATTTTCTCATGGATTGTACCAAGCATGATTGTGGACATTGTGGGAGAAATTATTTCCCAGATACTTTGGTTGATCTTTTGCAGTAATATAGGAGCCCAACTGCTATTGCAGAATTAGTCCTTTTTATATAACATAAGTGAAACTGGACCAACAGGGCTTCTAAGGTAACTTGATGATCTAATATGTATGTTCCATCCAGAGAAGGAAAGTTGCACCAGTGCTGAGTCACATTAAACCCTTGGGAAATGTGCTTTGACTTCAGTTTTGCAAACAGTTGAAGGTGTACCTAACATCTCTGATTATTCAACAGGTCTTTTTTCCTCCTCCATAACTAATCTGCAATTTTTGGACGGGGGGACTGGTTTGTCACAACTCATTGTGTCTTCTGAACTTGTAGAGCAGTTATCAGGTGGACCAAGTAGCATGCGTGTCCTGAGGAAGCTTTGTAGAAAGATTTGTGTGGTTGCAGGGAACTGAAGGCAGCAACCACCATATAGTTCTGAAATTTTGGTCTCTCTTGTGTATGCCTGAGATGTGTTTGTGTCTGATTCAGTACTGGGGTTGTCAAAGACAGCAGTTGTTCCTTGAGGTTCGCTTTCCAAACTGTGGCTAGTAGCACTTCTCTCTCACATTGTTTTTGTTCAGTACTTCTTATTCAAACTATATTTGAAGGGAACAGAGGAAAAGTTGCTATTTTAGATTAATGTATTTAATCTTTTTTCTCGTGAATACTTCCCATTAATGTGGTACAGTATAACTTCAGAGGAAATCTGAATTTTTCAGGTTCTGATGAAGGTTAATGCCGAACAAGAAAGTTCAGAGAATTTTATGCAATGCAAGGAACTTGACATACATCTGCCACAAAGTTTTGGTTTCCCAGAAACCATTCAGATCAGAAGAGATGAAGTTCCTCTGACTTTTAAAATTTATTGATGAATAATGTGTTTCTGAACTACATTAGAATAGAACTTCGTCCACTGCCTTGGTTTATGTGTTTCATAGCACTCTCCCTTAAACACAACTAATGTTTATTTTAAGTAGCTTAGATGCAATGTGTGATCCCACTGTAAGTGCAGGACTTGGCTTTGAAAATACTCCCTATGACAACTGTTCTTTATTTGGAAACTAGAGACAACTTCTTTTCTTTCAGCTATTATTTCAATAGGCTTGTTGGTAGTACCAATTATGTGAGATTTTTTGGTTTTTCATTTCAATGGTCCCAGTGTCACAAAGTTCTTTTGCTTTGCCCCTGACATTTGCAAAGTTCTTTTATGTGCAAACGAGTGAGAACCACTCATTTTTTAAGTGCTCTTAATCTAATTTTTCTTCTTGTTGTTCCTGACTTTTATGCAGTTTTTACAAAGCATTTATGAGTACGGGCTCACTCATGAGAATGTGAGGAGTGCTTTAATTTACCTGCGATTTGATGGAGGGAAGGGAAAGTAAGATTCTTCTGATACTTCGAAAACACCTGCTAGTAACTTAGTTGCTGTGTGGAGCTATAATTATCAGAAATATTAGGACAAATCTGTCTGTAGTATTTCATTATGTGAAGGAGGCATAAGGACACAGGGTGAAGGATAGATATGGTGAAACTGTATCAGCTAGTAGGAGTACACCCTATTGCTACTGTCAGTGTCATGTGTTACATGGGTGACTCTCCTAGGGCAATGCTGCCGTTCTCAGCTGCAGAAGGCATCCTGGAGAGGTGAGCAGGCCAGCACAAGTTGGCTCAGCGTTCCCACACACAGCTGTCAGCAGGATTAGCATATTGGGATGCCTGAGTTCTCTGCCATCTGAAAGCAGCTGTATGGAATGGGTTCAGACACTAGATATTCAGGAGTAGTACAGGTTAGTAGGGAAGACAGAAAGAATGGATGAGCAAAAGAGAGTATGAATTTTAAGTTAAAAAAGCAGCAAAGCATCTGACCATGCTGACAGGTGTAAGTGAGCAGTCGAACCTGGGATATAGGGTTTTTTTTTAAAAGATGTTTGTACTATCGAGACAGGCCTCCTTGGTCGATTGGTAGTATTGCCATGTGAGAATAGCAGGATGACCACGGCAGTGGTGGACACCCGTCAGGCTTCAGGCTCAAGTAACTAATCTTGAAAACAGTGCAGTGTTTTGTAGTCCTGTTTACTTGAGAGTTTCCATGCTAAGCTGCTTTTTTTGAGCCTGGCAATTTTGTCTCACCCTGTTCCTCATGCCACTCATTTCTGGTATTCTCTGGCCACTCTTGGAGCCCAAGGATTTGGGTAATAGAAATATAGCAAGACTGTGAATAAGACATTTTCAGGATTTGCAGGCTTTTGGAATACAAACTCCCCTATGTTTGCAGGGAGCACCTTGAGTTGGTGGTCTGTTTGTCTGCTTAAAATCTCAAACAGCATAAAGCTTGTTTGGGTTTTCAATCGAATTGGGTTCCACTTGAATCTCATTAATTCCCTGTTTAATCGTCATTTATGTCAACTGAAAACAAAAGCTGATGATGTGTGGTGAAGGCAGATCCAAGAGTGAAGTTATGGGGAAATAATAGGGGTTTTTTCCTTATTGGCTTTGTGTATAACTGAAGGGATTACAGCACTAACAAAGTGTGTCTTAGGGAGTAGGGATTCAGTGCACCTGTGTTGGGGAGTGTGAAGGGTGCTGAGGAAGGCTTAGATATGGAAATAGCTGGTCTATGTAAATACAAGATGCCTTGAGAATCCTGGCATTTGTCCTGTGACATTTAGCTGTGAGGTAGGATAACACCTCATTAGACCTCAATTAAGTTGTTGTGAGGTGTATCTTCTGATCTTACTCATGGGAATGTAATAAAAGCAAAAGATCTTTTTGTGCCCTTCCTAAAAGAAGATTAAATTAGTTTGAGAACCTCTGTTAGCAAAACTTTTGTCTTAGAAAAAAATCTTCTAGTATAGACAATGTCACATGATGGCTGTGGTATTGCTGTAAAATTGCAGAAATTAAACATTGTGATGGAAAGCTTCTGTACATGGGGTCATTTAAGTGAGGCTATAAATTAGTGGGCAACATGGTTTGGCTTCCCTTTTTAATCCTAAGAGCATCCTATAGTTTTTCTGAGGCTTCAGGTTCAATTGTGTATATGTATTTGTCATGTCAGTTTAAAGTACCATTATTCTTTACATCTTATTACTAATAACAGCTTTTTCTCTAAGTTTTCTGAGTTGTCATTTTGTTGGAAAATTATGGAAAGGGAAGCCAGGGCAAGGCTCTAATGGCACATTGCTTAGCCTTCAGAGTCTGGGTCCATAACACACATTTCTGAAGCAGTGGCACGTGCTGTGAAAAGACAGTGTACTGTGGTAGCAGTGCTACTTGTGTAAAATAAAATAAAAATGTTTTTTGTACTTGGAGAGAAACCTTTATTGTGAAAATTCTTCATGTGGACTCTCATAGAACAGGGAAGTGAGAGGCAAAATAGGACCCGTCTTCCTCTTGCAATTAATTTTGAGCCACAAATATTCTGCTAAGCACCAAGTGCTGTCATGCAAGATGTTTTTCTCCTGGCATGCCAATCAAATTAATTTCCATTAGTCATCTGAGTCTGAGTACTGAACATGCAATGCATTTTTTCCTAAACTAGACATTCTCTTCAGAACAGAAGCTAGAGCTACAAATTTTATGAGTGCTGAAATATCCATGGCAGTATTTCAATTTTCCACTCTTCATTGCTGAAATTCCAGTACTGGAGCTCAGATGTATAGTACTGTCAAGTCAGTAGACAAAGACTTTTTCAGGATCTCAACAAAAATAAGTGTTACAATTTTGTTCTTTAATATAAGCTGTATTGTCAACATGCTACAGTGGCATTCAACATTACTGTGATCCTGTAATATACAGTTCAGTTTCTTTGGTTATCTATTTGTTTGTTTATTTAGTTAATTATTTTTATCCCTACAGTTCAGATGGAGAAAATGGAACTGATGAAAAAAGAAAGGCTGGAAAATCACCCACTGTGTCACTGCAGACCCCTACCAGTGAAATGGAGTATTTTGATGACCGGAAAAAAGTTGATGTTGCTAGGTAATGTCAGAAGCACTGTGAGATTTCTTCTAGTAAGATGATTAGACTGGCTGCAACCCACTTCCAAAGGTAGACTTAGTAGCAATATTTATCAAATATCCTAGTAGAAGGTTAGCTTGCACACTATGCAAGTGAACTGGAATCCAGGCACCTTCCTTGTTTGCTCTGTTAACCAGTGCAAGCAGTCGCAATAGAATTTAGACTCTGAGCTGGCTTAGTTCCTGTGTTCTAGGAAATACGTTGCACTGTTTGGTGCTGCTGCTAGTCACATTCCTTTCATAATCAATTTGACAGGCAGTCAAACTGAGTTGCAGTTTTAGTCCTGGCTTGTTTCCAGAACACTTTCATGCTGGAATATTGATTGTCCATGGTAAAACTGTGACTTAAGTTTTCATTTTGGACTCTGTGCCATATATTGCATCAGATTTTTGTAATGTCCCCCCACAAAGACACTCATTCTTCTTTTGTTGGAGAACTGGAATGCATTTTAAGTGCTTCTAAAAGAAACTAAAATTTCACATGGATGGCTTGAACCTTTGCATCTTTTTCACTTTGTCAACTCAACAGTCAGTGCAAAGGTCAGTTGTCAGCCTGACACTGATGTTTTGGTCACAAGGCAAATATTTTTCAAAAATCACTTAATTTCATTAAGCATGTTTGAGGAAAAGGTATATGAAGGAATACGTTATCACTTCTTTTTTCCCAAGCATTGCAGTCTTACCTCTCATATGCTGTAATTGACTACTTTTGGTGAAGTAGATTTTTGTCAGGCTTACTGTTTGTTTCAGTTTGGCCTGCACTTTACATAAGCACACAAATACATGTACTCACGTATTTTAGAGTTTTCTTCTATGAGGGACCTCCTGAGATACGCAGCCAGTTTGTCTGCTGTCTAAGTCAGTGTCTAAGTCAGATTGCTGTACAATCTCTTTCCAGCTGTGCCTCTGTAACACTCAGGTCTTCTCTTCCTCTCACTCATACCCTGCAGTAATGGAAACTTTTGTAGCACCTTTATTTCCCTACTGTATATTTAGCACAACATATTTTTCAGGACAGTCAGTATGAGTCCTGTGATACGGTTTTTTATTCTGTGCCTCATAGCTCTCAGAGTGTTCTCCTCTTTCTGATTTATGAAACAGTTATCCCACTTCTCTGTTTGTTTCTCTGAACAATCCATGCTATTAATTCCTCCTGTATAAAACAGGCAAAAATGATTTTCCCAGCCATTCACAGAGAATTTGATCTGTGCTTGGTTTTTATTAGAGTTGTTTGAGGTTTCGTTTGGTTTTCCAGTATAGATGGCAGGAGCTATACAAGTACAGCTACCTATTCAACTGCCACTCAGAATTCCATTTCATTTCCTGTTGGGTTGCTGGTTGTCTTAATGATTTAATTACACAGTTCATAGCCATCCTCTGACTTGTGCACCTATTCTTTGTTGCACTTTTCAAATGACCTCACAGCTTGTGTTACAAGTTCATAGCTTTCTGTACACTGCCTTTCACCTCACCTACTAAGTTTTATATCATTTTATCTTGCATTAGTAAGGAATGTGCTTGCTTAGTATTAGTATTTCACATGCTGCCCAGCAACAAAGGTGAAGCTATGCAATGTGATAATTCATTGAGCTGTAAAAATGTTTTGAACTTTTTCTATTTCCTTACCAACTAGTCAGTTATTGAGAATACCTCCTCTAAATTCAAAGGAGGCCTTCATCAGACTGTCATAGTCAGCACACTGACACAGTTTAAGAGAAGATACACTCGTCTTTATCTCTGCATAATTCTTGATGAATTAGATAAGTTATCTAAAGGATATGTTCCATGGAAAAGCACCTCCTGTTGGTAACTTACCAGGACCAATGAACTGAGACCGGGCTTACAGCAAATGCTTTAAATCTTCAGGACCAAGAGCAGCACAGATAGTCCAGTCCTGACAATCAAGAGTGACTCCAAGATTGAAAGGAAAAAACGTGCCTCAAATCAGGTAAGGCAGAGATTCTACTTGCTTGCTTACATAGACTAAAAGTAAACACATAACTACCATGACAGGGCTTTTGTTTAGCAACACTACAGGTCATGTTTGTATAAGGACACAGGTTCCTTTTTCATCAGGGTATTAGAGTCTGAGTAAAGCACAATGTAGAGTTAATAGCCACATAGAAAAAAATGAGGATTTCTTGTAAAACAACTGGGCGGAATGGGAAGATGTGTGGAGGACAGGAAGTGGAGCAGGTCGCTTGATTGTCAGACAGTCTAATAGAGTGGTCTTGTTTTTGTTGTGGGACTTTTGTTTTTCAGCTGAAGGCAAACGCACACTTTCATAAGCTGTTTCTAGATGTTCCCATTGATGAGCCACTGAAACAAAGTAAGTATTAATCCCTTTGTTGTTGTTGGCTGTGGATCCTAGATAATGTTGTTACCCAACAAATGTGGTGATGTACAAGAGGAACTATCTAAATTTTAAAAACTTTTAACTCCAGTTGCTTAGAGCTACAGGGCCTTGATCCATGTACAATGGCCATTGTATTGTAATCTTGGAAAACTTAAATCTCTGCATGTTTGGTATATTTGGAAATTGTAAATTTTCCATTCCAGGCGAGTAGCCTAATGCAGTATTTTTGGTACTGAATCTTCCTTAATAAAGTCAGCACTTGAGACAGCATTGGTCAAGTGAATAGCTTGAGTTTACACTGTTGGTGATGTTTTAATATTTAAAAACACTAGTAAGAAAAGCTGTGTTTAAATGTTTAAATGTTTTACTATTATCTATAGTACTTATAGGAAGGGAACTCTACATGGACGTGTGTACTAAATGTTTCTTGAAAGGAATGCAGGGAACGTGGTTCATGAGTGAGAAATGGTTGGCTCAATGTCTGTGAAGTAAAAGCAGTATTACTTTACGTGTGTTGTATCTCTATTGGACATCTAGCTTAGACAACAGCCATAGAGCTGGAAGTTTAAAGATAAAACCTTTCATTAAACTCTTCACATTTAAGTAATACTGTTACCTAGAAGTTAGTAAGAAGTTCATAGAAAGATAGATTGTATTCTCTCAGAAAAGATTTTTGACCTTTGGAGGCTAGTTGCATGTTACTATTCATTTTATTAGTTTCAGTTATTGTCCTTCAAATACTTTGAGTCTAAACTTAGGCCTGTGACAACTTCTGGGCCTGTCAGTATTAGTTAAACTTACTGAAAATTTTGAGATTTGACAACATTAATCCAGAGATACAAACGTACACATATCACAGCTTTGTAAAAATAACAAAACAGAAGCCAAATTTGGTTGGCTTAGATTGTGGTTATGTTCAAGATTATAGAATATCTATTTGTTTCAGGCTTTACCTGTGCTCTGCAGAAAGAAATTCTGTACCAAGGAAAGTTATTCCTTTCTGAAAACTGGATTTGCTTCCATTCCAAGGTTTTTGGTAAAGACACTAAGGTTAGTAAAATGTTTACGTATAGAACAGTAATGCTGTTCTTAACAATTTGTTCATTACCAGAAGATCAAACTATTGTGCAAGGCTAGAATAGTAATACTTCCAAGTTTTATTGAAAACCATCACTATTTATAAGTGATGTTTGAAATGCAGTCTAGAACTGAGCACTATTATTGTTAGAGATTGAATCTCTTGTTTAAGGACTTCATGTCTGAAAGAAACGGATGAAAGGAAAGGATCTGACAAGCAGCAGTGAGGGCATTGTCAAACCCCTGTAACACAAATGGCAATAATGTTTCTCTTGGAGTAGGTACTTCAGAGAGGTGGAGAAGGAGCAAGAGGAATGAAGGCTGAACGGTATTAAGGGCTCCAAGACAATAGTTGGGGCCCTGGAGAGAAGGATCAAGCATATTTAAGGCAGTTAAAGAGGAAGAACTAAAGGTGGCTTCTGACTTGAGTAGCAAAGCGCTGAAGGATTCTTCTAGCAGTCCTGTTTTGCATAAACAGAGAACAGGATAAGAGCAAGTTGGCAAGCTTTTTACTCGTGAGCCCAGTATGCAGATCAGAAATGAGATGTGAACTGTTGGGAAGATCATAAATTAATCTTTCTTGGTGATCCATGTAAAGCTTAGTGGCCCTGTGGTGAATGATATGCATACAGAAAAAACAAAGACTTGAATCTGTTGATTTGGAACTTTTGGAGTGTGCTTTGTTTACACAAACTGCTTTGGTTTTGACCTCTTCTGAGTAAACAGATCAGTTTGCTTCAAGAATTTCTTTGACTTCTCCCATTCAGGTGCATCCTTGAACAAAGCTCCTGGTTAGATCCAGTGAAATGAATGCTGAAATCATAGGGGTTGAGATTATCTCATTTCTCTGCAGTCAACTATTTTGATGGAATATTGTTGTTAGAGGGCTTTTTATAAAGCGTAATAGTTGTAAAGAATGCTTGGAATTATTGACAGTACATTGTCCAGAGTTGACCTTATGGGTTATTGTGTTTCACCACTTGGCCCTGGACTATTGTTGATTTCTAGTTAATGGATTCTACTAGTCATAGACAGTACATTGGTGTGGATGGTATATATGTTGGTGAAAGCTGTGTGACACAAAGGAAAAACAATTGGTTGAATACTGTCATTCAATATTAGTAACAGCTATCTTGGCAATTTATTAAAATTTCAGCTGCTGTACTAACAATCTTCTGATTACCATGAACAAATGTATCTGCTTCAAACTGTGGAACAGCTTTCTAATGTCAACTAAACTAAATGTATACAAGAATATGGTAGAACTTTACTGAGTAGAAAAACCTGGGGAAAAGGATGCAGAATGATGGTGATGTACTAGGAAATTATCTTTGTCAACAGGGTTTTAAATTCAGGAATATATACATACTTATGTATATCCTGAAAAGTTAAAACATTTTACAAGATAGAGTAGAATAAACACTGTAAATGTAATTACAGCAATATTGCAAATTACTCAGTTCTGGGTCTTATTTTCATAAAACATTGTGGGGAGAATTAAGAGTGAAAAGGGATAGTCCTTATCATTTATTTACAGCTTTGTTCAGCTTTTAGGAATACCATCAAGAAAAAAGCTGGAAAATCTCGGATACAGTGAAAAATGATCTCGTTGGAGGGGAAGGAGGAAATTAAGCTGGACAGGAAGAGGAAAATTCTTAGTTCACTGACAGAGTTTCCAAGACTCAGAGCTTCTGTTGCTTAAGACTTGTAAAACAATTTAAGCTTAGGGATAAAATGTTTTATTTTGAGAAACAGGAGATCTACATATTCCAGTTAATTTTTGACAAGAATTCTACCTGCAGATTTATTTTTTTTTTACTGAAAGCTTTCATGCAAGGAGCAGCTGTGCAATTGAGGAGTTTTGAGTATGCAGTAAAGACGCCATGTATATTCAAAAGTAAAAGATTGCTTCTGCAGGATTGAATAGGCATTGAAAGGCATTTCCAGGTAGCTCTGATTTGGCTGTATATGTTGGTCTTGAGTCTTCCTCAGATTTAGACATTGTTTTACCCTTTAAAATTACTTTCTATCTTGCCTGCAGGTAAACATTTTATTCTGAAATAATTATTGTTGCAGATAAAAGTAGTTGTTACCAGTGATTCCACCCATTCAATCTAATGCTGTGGGAACAGTGCAATAAGTGAGTGCTGAATGGACATGTTAGTTTTGATTACAGTAATATTATCCATCAAAACTACACATAGTAGAATGCTGTTAACATCTCTGATTTAAAGTTCTTTAAGGTGAATTGTGAACTGAACCTACTAGAAAAAGTGTAGGGTGCTTTCTTGTAGCTTGTAGCAGGATTTCTGTTCAAACTGTATTTCGCAATCTTGCAACCAAACTGTTATACACAAAGATTTTTTTTTACCTGGTACAATTTTTCAGTTCATGGTTTCATGTTACTGTTCTGAACAAAAGTTAACAAGAAACTGCACAGAGTAACTTAATCCTCCTCCAATGATTTGTTTTAATTTAGTGCTGTGATTGCTAACTGAACAATTTATGGACGCTTTACCTTGCTTCCAAATTTCTCAGGTAGTTCTGAGAGCCTGTGCCAAAGGTATTTTTAGCAGGATCTATTTCTTAATCATGGATGTTATTATCCATTGTTATTATTTCATATACATATCCAGGATTATTATATTTGCCTAACTCAGCAAACCTCTAGGCTTTTCAATTCACTGTCTCCAACTAGGTTTTTTTACCTTTGTAAATTGGGATTTACAAGAAGAGCCCATGCAGAATATCTGAAGTGACATACTCTGAAACTTAGCAAACGTTGAGCTAATGGTGTTGGATGTAAACACAAAGCAGGAAGGAAAATTGAGAACTTTTCAATGTAAATGTAGACCTGTGTGTCTCCTTGGCACACACAGGAATCAGCTGAAGTCAGCAGGTGTGTCAGTATTGGGTCTTCCAACCTTGCTGAAGGACGAGCTGTTTACTCACCCGCTTGTTGCAGATCTGTAAGTGGTGAGAAGGCTTTAATGTTCATTATTCAACAAACTTGTCATGTCTGATATGTTCTGAAATATTTGGTTTCTAGACAAAAAAGCATAGCTTTAAGATTGGTTCGTTTTGCTGATCTGCAGTGCACTAAAGCCTGTAGTCTTGGGAGAGCCAGAAGGGATCAGGAAAGGAAGACACAAAAGCCTAGATTAGCATTTTATAAAAGCAGAAGTAAAAGTAGTTAGGTATGGTTTCAGATTATTACTATTTCTTATTTCATATGAAATAGTAGTAATCAGAAATGCAGTGGAGATGCCTTTAAATTGTGAGTGTTGAAGGTCTGACTTATCCCAGTAGCTGGGCTGGCCCCTCAGGAGAGAGCGTGGTGCAGATTTGTATGCAAGTATTGGGATTTAATGTTACATTGATCTTGTTTCAGATTAGTATACCTGTGCTGTCTGTGACACTTCTGAAGAAAACCAAAACTGCCCTTCTTGTGCCAAATGCTCTGATCATAGCAACAGTTACAGATAGGGTAAGTACTGGTAGAGGGCAATGATATTTCAGAGAGAAAATAAAAACCAGAAGCTGTTTGCCATCTGCTGTCTGTAATCTTTCATTCCCTGTTTTCCAAAAATTCATAGCACCAGAGGAACTGAGAAAGCTGACTCAGGAGGTGCATGCACAGAGGGTTACCTGCTTTGTTGGCAGCTCTATCAGTATTCTTCCATTTACTTGTGCCTCTTACCTAACCAGTCATACCTTAGACACGCAAAAACCTGTTGCTTTCAGTGATATTCAGGAATTGTAATTGCATCAGTCAATAGGAAATGCGGTTATCCTGTGAGCAGCTTCAGAAACAATGCATTATCATTGCACAAATATTTTGTGGGTGCAGGAGACAGTATATAAAAGCAAGTTTGGGGTTTTGTTTGTTTGGTGTGTTTTTAAGGGTAGGTAAAAAACAGCATGAAAAGTGTTTTTAAGAAAAGGAACAGATCTGGATTATGCTCTTGTTCTTGCAGCAGAACATGATAACTTTTATGTGCCTGTTCTGTGTTCATGTGATAAACCTCAAGTCATAGGCTTAGAAGGACCGCAGGGTTTTTCTGCCATAGTAAAGTTCTTGAAAATTGTTACTTGATCAGCAAAATCACCTGTCAAGTTTTATTTAGTAAGGGAAGACTGTATGTCTTTTGCAAACAGTCCTGGAACTTTTGTTTTGCAGTACATGTTTGTCTCACTACTCTCCAGAGATACCACCTACAAGCTATTAAAATCTATCTGTAGACATCTTGATGTAAGTACTAGTGGCAGTGAAGATGGTATGTAGCTTTGTGTTCATTATTACTGCTATCCTGCTGTGAAATACGAGGTACTTTCTGCCTGTGTTCCTTGTTAACAGTGCTGCTTTTTTTCAGGATGCAAGCATGGGCAACAGTCCAAATCCCTCTTCCGCAGAAAGCAGCTTCAGGGCTGATCGCCCTAGAACTCTGCCCCTGGTAAATGGCTCAGAAGTTTGTTCTTTTGTTGCACAGCGTCTTTCATTGCAAGTACTATTTATAATGCCTGAAGAAAGGAAACTGAAGGAAATCATGACATCTGTTTCTAAAATTTCTATGAGTCTTTAACTCTAGAAAACAGTTGGAATAATTTGCATAATTATCTGGTGACATGCAGTTTATATACATGCGTACACTTTGGATTTATTTGAGGTCTGTTCTTTGTATCTCTGTTTGGCAGTCAGATTTCACTGTACTGACATAAAGTCTTCCATGAGCAGTTTTTGAGGTGTTTCTAGTAGCAAACTTCCCTCTGTAAAACAGTTTACTCATCTGAAAGAGCTGTGAAGCCACATGCGATGACCAGAGTCCAAGTCTATTAGTGCTTGTCCTGGACTTCACAATTTGTCTAACTTAACAGTCTTTCTTATAGACAAAGCAGGAGATGAAGATTGAATTCTGGTGATATTATGGAGCTTATTTTTTAATCTCAACATCTTGATATCAGAGATTGTTCCTGGTGTAAACAATTCTAAAGCTTTGATCTTTGGTTCAGATTCTAGAGGAAATTAGATTGTTTAGATTTAGAGCAGGGCTGAACCTTTTTGTTCTCCCCATCAGGATTTCAACGAAGATTATTCTGATCTGGATGGAATAGTGCAGCAGCGAAGACAAGAGATGGAAGAGTCCAGCAGCACAGGCTCACAGACACCAGAGCTGGAATGCTTCCAAGGTGAGTGGGATCATGAAGCCCAAAGAGAAGCAGAATAGACTAGCTCTCAGTTTTGCTTCTGTATCCCCTTCTGGTGTGGAATCTAGATTCTCCATGATCCTGGAGAATTATGTGGATTTTGAGGTCTTCCTCAAGGCCCCAGTACCTACATTTCTGTTACTATAGCCCTCTGCAATCCAGACTCAGGCAATGACTTGGTCATCAGCAGATCTAAATTGTTGCTACTGGTTCCAGTTGCTTAGCCAGGCATGCAGATATAGAATGTAGGAGCTGTTCATGCTGTAAAACACAAAAGAAAAACAAACAATCAAAACCCATTCTAAAGTAATTCAAGTCACAATGTAACTTCTGATCTATACAAGTAACAGTTTGTGCCTTGGTGGCTTTTGGTCATCAAGGTTATTTTTGACATATTTTTGTGGGGGTTTTTAAGCATTCATTTTATTCTTTGCTGCTGTTAAGATACCAGAAGGTACTGCTCAAAGTTGTTCTTTTTTTACCACGTTCTTTGAAATCTCTTATCTCAAGTTCTTCAGCTGACTAGCAGCCATTCTGATTGAAACTCACTTCATAACTCATATTTCATAACCTCATGAGTACAGCAATACTTGTTTTGTGTAGCTCATGCTGAATGTTATAATGAAAACCTAGAGTATTCTCTTGTACAATTAATGTATATTAAGATAATAATGTGTTGTTATGCTGTTAGTTCTCTGGGTTCCATCTTGACTATAGTTTGTATAAGAAAATGTTGAAAGATACTGTCATTTTTTATAGCAGGTTTCTGTCATGTTATTTTTTTATTAACTCTCCATTTTGCTCTGTGTCTTTTTGCTCAGCAGGATAATTTGGAGTTATTTGCTTTCATTGGTATTTGATATTTACTGTGCATTTGTCTTTAACTGTGTGGTGCTGTTCATTAAATTGTGGTGTCATCACATGCCACAGAAGTGCTTCTGAATAATGTTTTAACTTGCTGATGGCTAGTAACTACTTCAAGCCATCCCATTTTCTTTTTCCACAAATGAAAACCAATATTCAGGCAAAGAACCATCCTAGGAAAAGGAATTGAAAGCAGGGGTGAAAGGTAGTGTATCTGTCACTCATGGTTGTTTCTTGTGCATCATTAGAGCAAGTCCAGGGTAAGCGAGTGCAGCATAAAACTGACTGTGATTAGATTTTTCTGTCCCATTTCTTTCAAGATACCATTGGCATTTTTTAAGACAGTCAGGAAAGGGAGTTGTAATTGTCCTTTTTAAAGTAAAAATGCACTATTCCCATTTGATGTTGCTATTAAAGTAATTTGGAATGATTACTCTAGCAAATTCAGGCCTTTTAAAAGCTTACTTTTGTGACTGTAATCTTCAGCCTGGAAATTCAGTAGTCGCTTTTAACATTTTCATGGGTTGCCATCTTCTAAAAAATCTGGAATATAAATGCCACATACATAATCTTCTTTCAATCCAGGTGCTTCTTTTTATTTTGTGTTGATGTGGAATTAGTATGTAAACTGTTTCAAGGATACTAAACCAAATGCTGCTTTTTACCCAAAAACACAGAAATGCAGCTTTTAAAATTTTCCTCTTCCTCTATTTCTTGACCAACATAAGCTCTCAACAATTTCCTTTGACTTCATGTTTCACCTCTATTAAAAATCTTTCTCTTGACAGATTATCACGTTGTTGAAACAGAGACTCACTTGAAAGTTTCCAAGCCTGAGGCCAAGTCTGTTCGTTCAGATGCTCATAATAAACGTGGGACTGATGGGAAAGCCCGAAACAGTCCTCGAAATGGTAAGCAATCAAGGACAGATCTTCAGCTGGAGTAACTTGGGATAAGTTTGCATAATTGTGTCAGTTCACATAATATGCAAGATCTTTCTTTTTTCTCCCTCAGTTTGCATTATCTGTTGCATTCTTCAAAACACTGTTTATATTCTGCTCTGCTCAAACTGGTTCTTTCCCTTGCAGGCCATTCTGAAGCCTTCAAGTTCCTCCACAAAGTGAAGTCCCAGAAGCTCTTATCTCTGAACCATGTACTTGTATTTTATGCAATTCTGTAAGTTAGCAATAACAAGATTGTCAAAAACTAGGGGGGTTGTATGTTTACATGATTGATATAATGTAAGCTTTCCTTGAAAAAAGGAAATTATTGGGAATTGTGGCCTTTACACTTTCCAGAAATGTGTATATACAGGCATACATATATATGTATATACATATATCTATATAAGCCTGCTGGGACAGGCTTGTATTTAACTGGCCATTTACTTTTAAAAGCAGAGGGTCTTTTGATTCAGAAAATGTTAGAAGTGGTTAAGTAGTTGCAGAGGTTCCTTTTGCATGTCACTCAGCAAACACATACTCAGGTCTGAGATTTTCATAACTGTCTGAATGCCATTGATGGTATTCCTGAAATGTTTCTAAGAACAATACCTTTATTACTGAACATGTACAGGTAACAATTTAAATGGCTTTTAACAATAAATTTATCATGTACTGCTAAAGTTTCCTTAACTGATATACTTTATTTTTCTCTCTTACAGCGTTTGTGTTTTAATACTTTCTACCTTCTACATGAGATATAAAATCAGTGTCCTGGAGGAACGCCTTATGTCCATGGCAGCCTTTGATTCACATATTAAGGAGTAAGATACATTCTGGAAAAATATTGGGGATATAAAATTCTTTTTCTAGAGCAATGATTCCATAAAAAAGGTGTAACTTCTGTCTTCAGTCTTGGTGTAATTTGATTAGTGTGTTAGAAACATACTTCATACTCTTTGAGCTAATGCATCTGTCTTGCTTGTATACAAGCTTTGTGTTGTCTATATACCATTTAGAAACTGATATACTGTCTTTCTGAAATAAAAGCCCCACACCACAGAGTGAAACCGAAACAAAATCCAAACACACCAAAGAACAGGTCTCTGTGTATTTGAAGAGGAAATAGGGAAAGGAATCATAGTTACATAAATAATTCCTTTCTGTAGCTAGAGTGATGGCTGTCATCTGCCCCTGCAGTTAGTTTTTTTGTTTCTTTGGATTTTTTTTATCTCTGTGTTGCATAGATAAAAGATATGCAAACATTAAATGGAGAGGAAGTGCAGGGGTATGTCTGTTTTGCACAGTAGTTTACCTCTGTAAGTGGTATTAGCTCTCTGCTCTTGCCTTAGTACAGAAGGAAGTTAAACTGGGTACTGCTGAGAATACTAATCAGTTTATTGAGCATTTGATTCTGCATTAACTCTTCTCCCCTTCTTATAACAGATTTTTCCCTGAGCTGCTCTGAAAAATATGGCTTCAAAAGTCATTTGTAAACTCAGTGCAAAACCTGCAGCCACATGCAACATGAGTGGAAATGCTGACAGCTGGAGAAGCACCACATGAAAAAGAGAGGGGGGAAAAATAAAATTCAGGACAGAGCTGACTCAGGCATGGTGGAACTGTTTGCAAAGTGGTTCACATTTAGCAAGCTCTTACATAAGTGTGCTTTTAAATTCAGCTTTCTTTGATTGCCCATCCATGACAGAACAAGTCACTCTGACATTGCACTTGTGGTCATATCAAACAATGACTATACTCTTTATGATCCAACTGGTCTCAGCTGTCATCTGTGAAAAGCAGTAGGACTTGTATGCATGTGTCAGAAGACAGAGTCAGGTTTCTTGTAAAAAAAGGGGTAGGAAGGAAGTGACGCTCTATCTATGCAGCCTTGCATTTGTATTTTACCGTTGTAAAATGCGGGAAGTGGGGTAAACCTGCCTCACATAGTAGGCAATGTCAAAAGCCTTTTTCTCACTTCTGGCATAGTTTTATTAGCAGGATACTGTGTCCCTCTTCAGAAACACTAACACAAGAAAGTCCTGTTCCTGTTGCTCTGATCCCAAATAGTACAACATACAGGAAGGAAGATCTAATGTGCACTTCTGCAGTGTCAGGGGTTTGAGCTTTCTGATTTCCTCCAAGACACAGGATGTGGAACTTATGGAACTTTTCAGGAGAAACAGTTATAAAGTGTTCCACCCAAACTTCTGGCGAATGAGATCATGTAATAAAGTGTAGTCAAGAAGTGACTTAGCATTTTTTTTCTGTAAACAAGTACAGTTTACAATTTTGCCATTCTGTTGCCATCTACATGTGTATCTTATTTTTCTCTTTTTTTGTGTGTGTCATACTTACTTTTTCATTCTGTTTGACAGACATCAAGTGCACCAAGATGTGGGATCTCACCTGCAAATTAATGCTGATGCCCTTTGTGATGAGTTAACTGCTAATCTTAGAAAATTGGAAAAGGTAACATCATGATATAATGCAAATGCTGATAGACAAGTCAGGTTCTTGCTGTGTTTCTGTCATCTTTTATCTTGAAAAGTGTTCAGTTACCCCCAGATTTGTTACCAAAAGGTGGCATGTTTTCCTAGACAAGGGACTAGTTTTTGGACTATAAATTAACCCTAGTATAAACATTGGTATGTGTAAAAGCTTTGCTTTGAGCTGATGCTTATAACCAGGAAAAATGTCCCTGAGGCATACACTTCAGGGGTGATTATTGTATTATATAGTGATCTCAACTTCTTTTTTTTCTTTTTTTTTTTTAATCCATCAGGGCTAACGACTTTGAGCTTAACCTTTATTGGTATTTGATGAATTTTTCTGTTTGGAGCTTTTGTTGCAGTTTTTGATTAAGAAAATGATGCTTGCTTATATATGTAGTCAGCTTCTTCACACAAAATTACTGGAATCTGCTTGTTTTACTTCAGTAACACAAATGCTAGTGCACCAGTTGTTCAATTCCCTACACCTCACCCTTGCTTTTCGCCATTCTCTAATTGGAAAGCTAAATGCGTTTGGTGACTTAAATTGGCAACCTCTGTGAAACGAGTGGGTGTGCAGACCATATTTCCTTATTTGGTGTTTTCCCCTTTCTAAAACACTTTGCCAGAGACTCCACCTCTCTCATGGCTGGGGCTGGGCTGTGCCCTGCGTGGGTCCAACGGGTACTGCTGGAATGGCTGTGTTCAGCACAGGGCAGCCCCTGATCCTGGCCTACAGCTTCTGCCCCTGCAGACCTCACCCCACCTGCCCCCAAACCTTGACAAATGCACCCACAAATACAGATGGGTGAAATGGGTGAAATGCTGTGTGTTGGGTACACATACACAAGCAAGCATGACAAAAGCACTAGTGGAATAAAACCAAAAGTTACTTAAACTCCTATGTACTTGAGTCACATGGAATATTTTTGCCTCTGAGTCTGTGCCAAGGCCTTTCAACACCTTTTTTTCCCCCAAGCATGAAGCTAAGACTATATAATATCACTGTTTATATGTGTGACATAGGTTTTAGAAATACTGCCAAAAAGGGGTTTCTTCCCCTACATCTTCACCCTTTTGGCTGTGGAAATCTAGAGTAATGCTGGCTTAACCCCTCTATATTTTCTGGATAATAACTGAATACAAGGGGAAAATGCTTACCAGATGGCTACCAGATGCAATCTTCAGCCAAATTAGGTCATTTAAGAGGTTACTGGTTTCTGGCTGTCTGGGACAGGCTGGCAAGGTGGTTCATAGGGGACCTCATTTCAGTGGGAAGCCAGCCAGCCAGCCCTTTGCAGCAAGGCTAGGCACTGTCCCACTCCCTTATACAGTCTCTGCTTGGAGACAATAATAGACAGCTGGATAGTTAGATCATTCAGCTGTTCCCAGAGAAGTGGCCTTCTGTCCTGAATTAGAGTCTTAAGTGGTGTGCCTTTTTTTTTTGTTTAGTGTCTTGCTTTCTTTGTTTAGTGTCTATAGGACTGGAGCCTTAAAGACTTTCCTTTATCTACCAAATATTCAAGGCAATGAAGTGCTCTGCATACAAGCTAAATCGGAATTGCCTGTAGCTGCGTATTGCCACATCCTGTTCTAATCTAGATGAGCAGTGGTTAGAAATCTAATAGCTTTTTGTTCTCTGAGCAAAGTTACTGCAGTTGCTTAACAATTTCATATGTCTTAGTGAAAAGTCCTGGTAACTGGCTGCAGCAGCAAAGGTAGCATACGTGTTCTAGTATAACTTGTCATGTCTCCCCTTACTTTCCCTGTGACCACAGCACTATAAACTGGATCACTGAGATTATCTAGACTAGAAACTAAAAAGTACTCTGCAGTTAAAAAATTGTTAGTGCACAAATATGTTGCAATGACTTTTTCAGTGTGACCTTGTGATTTTTACAAATTCTCCTTCATACTTGGAGCCAAGAAACTACCACTGTTTAGAAAAATTCGACTAATTTGGCTTTTAATTGTATTTAGCAGCTTGTTAAAATGCGTCATGTCTATCAAAGGATAAAGAATTAAATTTTGGGAGGGAAAATGTGGCCTAATATTACTTGTTCCCTTACACTAACTTACACAAGCTAAAAGGAAATTTCTGTTTACGTGTTAAGCAGCTCTCATGAAATTATGTGCTTCTTACTGTCTTCCTTTCCTCAAAATGCCCTTCTTGAGAAAGATTTGCATCTGGGATAGAAATCATAAGGTAGGACAAGAAGGTGGTATCCTTGAACAGGAAGTACAATGGCTCCTCAAATTGAAGCATGAGAGTAGCTGTGACTAAATCTGTAACCAGTGCCAGCAAGTTACTAAGATACTGATATATTGAGAACGTATGTGTCTGGGGATGTGACCCACTCTATTCCCTCCTCTCTGCTTTTAAGGACAAGGAGATGAAAAGTGGATAAATAGGCTAAGTAAAAATAGGTCTGTTCAAATTATTCTCAAGGCTGCAACTGGCTCAATTACTTTCATTATAACTTAAGGAAGATAGCCCCCAATCAATTCACTAAATCTGCTAAATGGGACATGTCTGCTAGTGATTACAAGACTATATTTCTCAGTGCACACATCATGGCTGAAGCTTTTGCTGTGACTTGGAAGTTTGAGGCTTTTGCTGGCTTTTGGTCAAGGTGAAAATAATGCAGTTTCTTGTCCCATTGCTTTTAGCTGTGCTTTTTATTTTTGTCTTATTTTCTTATGACTAAGGGAGGAGATAACCTATAGGAGAAAATTTCAGGGGATATTCATCATATGAAACTTAGATGCCCTGCTAGTTGATTGTCTAGGTGTTCCGTTTGATGCACTTATATTGCACTCATTATAAGGGAAGCATTTAACAGGAATACCATTGTTATGAAAAGGTGTGACAGAATTAATAATGCACAGAGTATACTGAAGAGTATGTTTTGATTTTATTTTTTATTTAAAATGCAGTGTAACACTTCTTGCCTCCCAACTCTTTCCCTCTCTTTTTCTAAGATACAGAACAACTTACAAAAACTACTTGAAGATGGTGAATGAAACATCAGTGTTCTTGGACTGCTTCAGACCTCATTCTTTGGTCTTGACAAACCGTTCCAAAGGAGCTCTGCTGGCCAGAGTTCAAGCTTCTTTATTTTCAGTCCAAGCTGAAGTCCATGAGCTTTTTACTGTAAAGCTCATGTCATCATGCAGAAAAGTAATTTGATTCTTCAGGATGTATCTATGTATTTTGAAAACATATATGGTTTGATCTATATGTATCTATGTTTTAAAAATATGGGGATTTTTCTTTCTCTGTTGTGTGTGAATTAATGGATTTTGTAGCTTGCTTGATTTTAGAGTTGCTTACACCAGTGCAAACCTGGTGCATATCCTTTTACCTCAACATTTACTTTGTCTATGGTCATACAAATGTAAATGTGAAGAATGTCAGTCATGATTCATGTACTGAAGTGTTGTGTGAATGAGCAGGTATCTGTTTTAGCTATGATTATGGATTGGTGCTGTGCTCTTCATTTTTACTTACTTCTCTGCACCCTGACATCCCAAAGATCAGAAAACAGACACCTCTGTGTTTGGGTATGCAAAGTCATGAATGTTTGAGGTCTGCTCAGTTCTCCAGTGCTGTAAAAAGGCTCAATTCCATTTCCTGTGACACTGTATCACCACTGAGGGTAAGATCTGTTTCTACTGGGCATTCAGGTTCTATTGCAGTCAGGCCTGAAATCTGTATGGACTTGCCAATTTACAATCAAGTTGCTCATGAATTGCAATATGGGTGTGACACACCTGGACAACTTAGAAAAACTGTTCATTATCTGTCCACTCATATGGTCTCTGTCGTTAATCAGTGTGAAGATCCTCAGTCAGCTTTACTTGGAGTTCCGTGGAGTTTTGGTTGGCTGAGCAAGTGCAATTTGTAGTCCAGTAAATGGAAACCTAGTCTTGGTATGTGACTCCAGGGACTGGATATTTCCACATAATGAGAACTGGCAAATTAATTGTGCAGCAATACAAACAATCAGTAGAGTGAATGAAGAAGTGGACACCTGCTTTATTATATCACATACTGGTTTTTTCCCAGAGTGCCTAAGATGGGGATTTTTAGCTTTCTGATTCACCAAGCAGGCTCATTAGTTTTTAAAAAGCAATAGTTAGGATCTGTGAAGTAACAGTATTGTTTATAATATGCTATGCATTTTATAACCATTTCTGTGAAATGTGCCTACTTTGTTTAAATAAACTTTTTTAAAACAAGTGACTCAATGCCATAATTTGGATGAACCCAAGTCAGTTTTGGTTAAATGTGATATTCACGAGGCTTATACCTCACAGTACAAAGTTTGTGCAAAACCCAGCACCCAACACAAGGGGTTAGGAATTGCATCATGCTCCAGTCCTTCCTCTGACTCCATAGCGTGTGACTTCTATCTGGGTCTCCATGACAACAATAAGAGCAAATTTGGCCCCCAGAATTTTGAGGACATGTTAATAGTTTTCTCAAGTTCTCCAGGTTTCTTATGTTTTCTCCTTGGAGGATATTGGATGAGTATCAGAATGTTGAGGCAACCTAGAGCCCTATGGGCTCTAACGTGCCTGCCTGGCTCTAAGATTCCACCTGGGTACAGTATGCAAGAAATCTGTGAGATTTGACTGTTCGCCCTATTGAAGTCTCTTCCTTTGCTTCCTCAGCTATTGTGACTTTATTGGAAAACTCAGCTTCACCAGAAAACTGTTGAAATAAGTTTTGGTTGGTTTTTTTCCCATTCTTCTCCCTACTCTCCTCTACAGTTGCACAGCTTATGTAATGTTTTGCACTCTCACCTCATCCTCTATCTTCTCTTCTTCCCTCCCTTTAATTCTGTATCAGAAGTCTCTAGCTCTGTGGTTGAAAAATTGATGCCATGAGTCACTTTTATCAAAGGAACTAAAAGAAAACTTGGTTATATCCAGCAGCTGAACTGAGTTAGCATTTTATTTACCTTACGTTGTCAAGTCTGTGCTTTTCTACAGGAGAATGGGGAGAGAGATGATATTTGATATGTGCCTTTAATAAATCAGGCACGCTAAGCCCTTATCATTAGCCATACAGAACAAAATAATTACTGGAGGGACTGAGCAATCAGAGCTGGATGTGTGCCCTTTAGCCTCCTGCAGCAGCATGCCAAGGGGGGCGAGTCTGGACAAAGGTGTAACAGTGTTCCTCCAACACAGGAGAGTAAACTACACAAATACAGAGAAAGGATTGGCTTGTGACACAGCGGCCATGTGAGAGCACTGGCGCACAGTTCAGTGTGACCTCTTCCCTGCCCCTTAGGTGCTACCTCAGTCCCCCTTTTCGTAGAGGGAGGAGGAGGATGTCTCAAGGATGTCACACTCTTCAGGCATCAGGGCCCCGGTGAGCAGTGTGCAGTATTGAGGTACTTCAGGGTGCACTGCAAGGCCCTACGTGGAGAAAGCTTAGGGGAGTGAGTGGAGTGATTTAAATCCTGTGATTTAAGCTTGCAACTGGGGAGGAGCGGGTTTGCCCCAGTAGTTCTTGGGAGGGAAATACTAGCAGCAGGGATAAGCAAGGAAAAGCTGCTTTCCCCCAGGGCTGGGACCCTGTTAAAGAGCAGGAAGACTTCCAGTACCTCTGGCAGGTAATGCATACAAAGACTACGAAGAGGGGTTTGGCTTTTGGCAAAAGCTCAGGTTTGCAGAAGTAGGTGGGAAAGGTGTGTGACACTAGGGAAGTCAGAAATGCACAGAAAATTCTTAGCACACACTCTTAGTAACAATTGTTCATAATTTGCTGCATAGGCTGCATGGAAATCTGCTTTAAAAAGCCAGTTTTAAAATTTCTTTTGTGTTTGTTTTTCCAGTTTTGTCTACCTGTTGTACTCCACAGCATATTGGCTAGAAAAACAGCTGAGTTGTACCAGCCATGCAGGACCTAGTAGTTAGTAGTGTCAGGTTCTGGGAAGATGGTTTCAGTTTGCAGGTGGAAGGCAAGAGGGGCACGACTTGTGTTTTCTCTAGTTGTGCTTAGTGAAAAAATAATGAGGATTTGTGCTGGCTGTTTGGATTGAGGGGTTGATGAATTAGTTTTCTGTCAAGGTATCATGTTTATCATACTGTTGGTGTGAAGGATGCAGCAAGCACTCTAGGCAGGAAGTATTATCTGCTGAAAGCCTCTCTCAGCAGAGCATCAAAGGTAGTAGCTCCCATTAGCATTTGCAGGAAAAGACAAGCAGTTTTGTATGTGTTTTTGTCTGAGTATATCTGAATTTAATACTATTAACTGCTTTCACATGAACCTTCGTACAGGTGTGTGCTAATGCTTTCTGCTTCCTGCTACATCTGCACTTTCATTTCCATGTTTCCACCTCATAGTCAGTTGACAAATGCTAAAGAAATCTCCAGGTTGGTGTTATCCAGGCCTTTGCAGACTATTGCTCAGGTGGTTCAGCTGCAACTGCTAGTGAAGAGTTATTCCCAAATATGAAGGAGACTTTGCATTTACAGAGCAGGTGTGACGTGCAGTAATGATCAGAAACAGCTAGCTATTTAGACAGAAAATTAACCAAACAGTTACACTGAGCAAACAGTTCTTTTTGTGTTCAGTGCCTGTGTGTATGCTTCTATAAACAGCAGAGGAAAAATGTCCTTTGAAAGGATTTTACCGGCACCTGCTTTTCAGTTTGCCTGGTGAGACTCTCTGGGTCTGACAGGCAAATTTGCTCAAGAGGGAAAATTGACTCATCTCATTTGACACTTCTAGGTTTATGGTTTGAACCCAGTGGAGTGTTCTGCTAAATATGGTTGCATGTAATGAGACTTTACAAAAGGGATGGGTTTTTTGCTTTCTTGGGTTTTAAAATCAGTGTAGTATCATTTTATGAATGTAGAGCCTTAAAATGTTGTTCCTGTTGTTCACTGAAGAGCTGCAAAAAATGTGTGTCAGTAAATGTCATTTAATTGTATCTAAAGTTACTCCTTATTTATCACAAGCTATCCTGGATTTTAACAAAAAATCAGTCAAATACTAACAATAAAACAATGTACAATCTACAGTAAATCCACAGCACTTGGGAGAGTTTATTCCCTGAGCTTCATGGAATGTTATGATGCCTGTAACTATTTCTGTCCAAAATACAGGCATTTCACTTACACAGTTGTTGTTTCAGACCTTCTGGTGTTTTTCCTGGTGACCCTCAAGTTTCCATATAGTCAAACTGGCCAGTGAGACTGTGCCTACTCACCTTGGATTAAATCTCAAATTATTTGGGTGACAAGGCCTAGATCTAGTGTTTGTAAGACCTTGACTACACCTGCTGTTAGTAGTACCCTCAAAAGAGATGATCCCAAGAAGGAACTGATTGGAAGTGTGCTATGAGAGGATACTAGCAGGGTTAGTATGATAATCAGAAGTGTTTTTTTCTCCTGTACCTAGTTTCACGTCTATTAGAATTTACAAACAAGGGGTCAGGATGCAGCACCTTAGCAAGCAGACTTTATGCAGGAATGCAAGGTATGTCAGTAAAGCCTTTCCGAAGACACTGTTTCATGGAGAAAATGGACAAGAAAGTTCTAGCTATCCCCTACTGAAGTTACAAATGCTTTGCTTGAATCACTTGATCTATTTTCCTCACAATGGGCAGTATTTGTGCCAAAAAGTCCATCCTGAGTTGGCTGTTCACTAAGTAAACATCTGTGACAAAAAACTTGGAAATTAGTTCTTGAAGAGAGTTGCCATAGAAAAGATTGCCCTCCATATACATTTCGTACTGACTAGGCTCACTCTAGCTGCCAGCCTCTGTGAGTTCAGTGTAGATAGCTGTTCCCCCTGATTGTTTCTTTAAACTTGTCCACTGTGAGCAGAGCTTCTGCTCACGTATCTTACTATGTGACCTTCTTATCTTTCCAGTTTCTGTACTAAGTCCACTTGGAAACTGCTTAAATGTTCATTATGTCCTTAAATTTGAAAATATACCTTTCCCTGTCTTTACATAAACAGCAAGCTCATGTCGTGATGATGTAGTAGCTGCATCATGTTCTGGAGTTGTGACGTTCTACATCAAGCTTCATAACAAGGATTTGATAGTCTTTGGTAATGCAGGTACTTTGGACTGTACAATAAAGGCTTCTTCAACTCCTGTTTTCACTTAGTGGTATTGATAAAGTAATTTTCCACTGACTAAGTATTTTAGCAGTGCTTAGCAGTAGATTAAAGGAAAATCATTCCAATGTGCTGTCAAGTACAAAATTAAAAATCAGCTATTCACACTATCTACAGGTAGACAGATAAAGGCTCCCTCCAAGAAGAAAAGGTAATGATTAACTTAATTATAACCTTACATGCTGGATCTGGCATGCAGGGCAAAAATCAGCTCTGAATTCTTCCTCTACTTAGAGCTTGCTATCATGGCAATGTGCACACATGGGCTCATTCCAGAGCAAGGGCAAGGTGGGAAGAAAGTCAGCTTGTACTAACAGCTGTTTCCATGACATACGTAATGAACTACAAACCTCTCACAAATGAATCATGAAACACAAATGCCTCAACACTGGCATGTGATACTCAGATGAAGAGATGTCCTTCTATGTTTTTTCCCAAAAAGAGTTTTAAGTGATGCCACTGACAGCACACATGAAGAAAACAATATAATCTATATTAGCTGACTTAAAAATGGTCATCCTTCTAAAGACTCCAATAGTAATGGCTATAAGGAAGAATGCTGTGTGAAAGACCAAGTTCTTGATTGTATGAACACTTCCAAGTCTCTTCATGGATTTCTGATTCTGCAATCACTCTTTGACCATCACAGTAAATACCACTACAAAAACAGTTTGTGGGTTGGGGCCAAATTGAACTAAGAAAACATAAGATTTTTTTAGGCTTAGGACTAAGGATATGAGACTGCTTGTAGCTGAATATTGAGAGCTCTAGTACTTAGCTACTCCCTCCTTCTGCTTATAGACCATCCTCTGCCTCCATTTCCCATCTTGTTCTACCAGATGTAGCCTGGATCCAAACCTGATCTTCTGAATAGTAACCCATCCAAAACCAGATAATTTTCCATCAGAGATATGGATAAGAGTCTGTAAAAGAGCCCAGTATCAAATGCAGGCATGTTGAGCAATGCCTAAAATAATGCTTTAGGTGTTTTGCTGACATTACAAATTTTCCGCTTTATTGTTTCTGTAATTGTATTTCATGTAAAGTGAAGCAATATTGGAAACTGCAAGAATGTTCTGATGCAAATTCTCTGCACACTGTCCTGTACCTCTGTGCTTCCCCAGGGAGTCACAGCCACAGACAACAGACCAGATCTGTCAGCAGCAGTAAGTTGGGCTTCTACACAACTGTGGTGCCTTTCCTGAGATGAAAAATAAAGAAATCAGCACTGCCTGATCCTTAAGATTTTGGTCATTCATCTGCCTCAGTCACTTCAGATTGATGCACATCTCCATCCCCTCTGCCATTAAGCACTTAGGTGAAGCCAGGTGTGATTGTTGTCCAACCTGCCAGCAGCTGCTTTCCTTAAAGACCAGTATAACTGTCACCCTACCATCACTACCTCCCTGGTCATGTGCTGCTGCTTCCCATCCCTACCAGTAAACACCTGGGGTGGAGTATCCCTTATTCCAGGAAAATCAACTCGAGTTATTTTGTGCAAAGTCCACATTGCAAAGGTATGTTGCTTCACCTCTGCTGCATCAGCTTTGCTAAGTTGATTAGAGCACCTGAGTAATCAGTTTGGTACAGGAATGTGGAACTGGAAATGATAAGAGTCTGGGGTAATAACACATTCATATCTTATGGGTAGATGTGAAGGTGCTGCTTTAGGTGTCTATTTCCCTTTTGGCAGCACTTTTGTATGTTTAGGCCAAGGTTGGATAGAACTATCATACACATCCCTGGACAAAAAAGAAAACAGTTACAGCTAGGTTTTGTTAGATTCCCTGTCCTGGCTCAAATAAAACTTACCAAATCAGGCTGACAAACACTTTAGGACAGCAACTGATACAGACTTTTTGGTGGGCCACAGAGAGAACAGCATTGTTTCAGAGGGGAGCACATGCCCTGTGTGGGAAACAGCAGGATGAGGCAACAGTTTAACCAAGATCCTGTTCAGCCTCTGATTCAATGCACAAGCCAAAATCTTACTTTGTAATGCTTTAACCACATCTGTGTAATGGAACTCTCTTCATACTGAAATCTGTCACTGCACTATGTGGGCTGTGGAGCAGTAATAATTCCTGTGGAAATCTTGTAGACAGGAGCAGACCTCACTCAGTCCAAGATGCTCCAGGATTGCTCTCACCTGGCAGTCAGGATACACTGCAGTCAAGCCATCACATTTGTGGCTCATGCAGTGTGAGGCCATTCTTTGGTACTTGTGATCCCTGGCAGTCAGCCCTGCTGATGAGAAATTGGGAGGGAACCCCAGCTGGGTGTAGGCTTCCACAGTGGGGCAGGAAGGGCAGCAGGAAAGCACAGACAGCTTTTTTCCTGGATGAGTAGTACAGCAGAAAAGCATATTGGAGAAAAATACAGCTTTTTGCACCCACTGTCCTGGGAAAGAGCTGTGAAGGAAACTATCAGAACAGATTGGAAAGAACCAGATTTTTGTGTGTTGGCTGCAGTAACAGTATTTATCTTGCCTGGGTGGAAGAGAGCAAAAATTACCATCTTGAGTCTTAGTTAAGTGTCCTGGTAGATCCAGATTCTCTATCCCCAGCAAATACAAATCTAGAGTAATTAGAATTGTACAAACAGAAACAGTACAAATTCAGAAGAAGAAAGAGCACAAATATTTTTGGCTCTGCTCTCATGATTTACTGAACTACAACAAAAGTTGACTAATCCCTCAGTACCAAGGAATGAGAAGCTACAGAATGATGAAACAGATAATTTTTATTTTAGAATAGGAAGTTCATGGAGATGCTATAGAGGCTATTATGTCAGTCTACATGTATTTAAGGGAAAAATTAATTGTTTTGACTTGGATAATATCTGCTGTATTTCTACAACAGAACTTGGTCCAATTTCTGGCAGGCAAATCATGAAAGACCATGATTTCCATGTTTTAACCCACATTGCAGAAGTTTTCTTAGAAGTTTAAATACAGAATTCAAAATATGTTTTCTGAGTAACTGAAAGGCATTGTAAACCAAGAAAATCATTCATCTTTTGCATATTCAGCAGACTCCAAAATACCAATGTCTCATCCTAGTTTCGAAAAGCTCCAAAGAAACAAGCTAGGACTAGGAATTAAAAACTTCTCATTTACTTAGGAAATTTGTGGTGTGGAAAACTCAAAAAAGAATTGTGCATGGTATTCTTCAAATTTACTATTTCCCATAGGAGTAACACAACATGGAATAACACTGGCTAAGTACAAGGAAGAGTTGCCCTTTCTGTGAACTTTCAGTATTTGTTCATAAAGAAGAAGGCAATGAACAGTCAGAAGAGAAAACGGTATGATCAGCATGCAAGCCAGAGTACTTAGACAAACAATGGCTGACATAAGTCTTACAGGGATTTGAAATGCACAGTTTGCAACATCAGAGATGATTTTTAAAAACACAGAACAAAGAGAGTGGTGTGGTGTTTTGGCTGGGGGCTTTTTTCACAAAACATGCTTCATGACATTGGGACAATTTTTACAGCAAAGAACACATTAAGTGGAACACAACCATCAAAATAATGTTTCTTCTGTTCTGAGATGCTTTCCTTTGTGCTCTTGGTGGATTTTTTTCCTTAATCACAATAGATAGTTTCGACACCCTATTAGATTCATGCTCCAATCAATGAATTCTGAACAGATTTGGAGATTTGGGGTGATACTGTACCTTAGTGGATATGTCTATCTATGTCTCATCAGCCATAAATGCAAACTTATGTGTTAGCCTAAACTACATCTGTCTCCTTTTCCTGCATTTTCCTCACACAGTAATCCTCTTATCCTTTTATATATCCAAAACCACGCTCTTTCAATTTATCCTATTTTGTGCACTCTGCCCCACTTCCCACTTGCAATAGTCTGACCTTCCCCAGCATTCCAAATGTAATATCCAGCAGTTAAAATCGTGGTACTTGGTCTTATCTGTCTACAATCCTGCTTGTGCCTTTCACATTTGCTTCCCCATCATAAGCATCTCATCATCTTTTCTGGTGATTTTGAATTCTTCATTGTCACTTTCAAGGCCCTTTAATTTTCTGCAGCCATCAATGGGTTGGTGTCTTCTAGCACATTATCCAGCAAAACTAAGGTGCTTTTCAGACTTTGCAGGAGTCACTGCAGCATTAAACTGGCAGGAGAAAAAATAAATAAATCAGTAATACAGCTTAACTAAAAAATATGGGAAGAAAACAAGTAGGCAAAACAGAGTCACAGCAGTCAGTGTTGGTTAAGCCAAACTAAAGTCCTCATGCTGGGTTTTTAACCTACAAGGACTTACTACTACAGTAAAGATTCAGAGGATAGTTCAACTTACACTGTTTCATGAAACATCACCATAACCTTATTCTGCTATTTGTGCTGCTTTAAACCAAGACCATAAATCAACTGCTGTTTAGGTCAAACTGAGAAGAGAAATGTGGCAAACAGATAGCCCCCATCTCTCCAACACATAATCATGAGCACTTACACTTGTGAGCGAATACAGTCACACGGGAGCTAGAAGGAGGTTTATATTCTGGGATTCTACAGGAATCCTGCACACTTCTTGTGGTAAATGTGTTAATTAAAATATTGGCAATTGTGGTAAAAAATGTAGTTAGACAAAACCCAGCTCAAAGAAGAGGTATGTGCTACATGTTTCAGACGTTTCTAGTACAGCTGCCACATTGGACTGAGCAGTTTGCACTATAGGTCTGTCTAAATCAGGCCAGAGAATGAGTAGCCTTACAAAATCCACAGAAGACAGGAGACAATAATCACTTAGTAATGGTTTGTGGATTAACTAAAAATCCTTAGAAGCAAGAGAGATTATATTTATCCTGTTCCTCCCGAATCTCACATTTTTAAACTCACACATGCCATTTCATTACCTCTGTAACACCCTGCTTAATAGGCGAGCAGGTGATGTTAGCTTCAATATCACAGCTAAGGAGGTTTGGGACACCTGTAAGGAAAGTGTCAGGGAAGCATGAAACACAATTGCCACATTCTGCCAGCTTTCCAGACATTAATGTAATGAAACAATGTGCCTTCCTCTGAAATTCAGAGATCTAACTTGAGCTGTTTGTTCCTCGTAGATTCACCTTGAAATCAGGCTGCAGGAAAAGAGCTATAATGCCAGAGAACAGCAGCATACTGGGTAAAGTAAGCATTAAACCATTTGTTCTTCCTGGCTGAAACACTATTATTTTTAACCTTTGGCTTTTTGGAGTTAATGTTTTATATAACAATTGCACTAATCAACGGACGCTCTTGCAGAATAGAGTGTATTTAATTACTAGCTCAGAGGCACCAGTCCCAGATGTACTGGAACATAAAAAACATTGAGACAAAGAGGTCTGTGTTATACACAGCTGGCTAGCAAATGCAAAGGCTGCCCTTGCACACACAGGCTTTAGCCTGACCGACAGCGACACCGAGAGGAGCACTAAGGTTTTTAAAAAGGCTCTGCTATGCTCTGCTGTGGAAGTCCCTGTCCAAAATGCACACACATTTTCCTACTATTTGGAGGAAAGTAATGAGCTGTAGGGAAAACCAGTGCTAATAATTTAATAGAAAGACTGCTAACCAGTATTTGCCTTTCTACCAGCTATCCATAGGCCAACCATGTTCAAAATGTGAGCCAAGATGCTTCTCACTTCAAGCAGCACTTCAGTGGCAGCAGATGTTTGCACACTGAATACAATTAATCCATCAGTTTTCAAACACCAAGCATGTACCACATGACAGCACAGCTTGCTGATTAAGGAATACCAAAGAGAAGACACTAAAAAAAAGTCCTTACAAAGTCACTGTTTTTACTCAAGAATTTGATTCTGTGTGATTAAATCATTTTACCCCAATATTATAAGCCTTAATTTTTTTTCTGTTTTCACTAGGAAAATAAGAGTGCAACTCATGACCACTTGTGCAATTCATGACCAATAGCTTAGTGCACGACCAAAACAGACAACAATTCAAAAGAAAATCCAGGCACAGAAGTCTCCTGTAATTTACGCTTTTTCACACAGTTACTAATGAAATCAATGCAGAGACATGAATGGGTTAGTACACCTAATGATTCTTGAATGCAGTACCTATACACATGATTTCTTATACAGAAACATAGACAACACAAATTAAAAGTTCTGGCAGCCATGTGGTTTTGAACTCATCCAGCAACAACACAAACAGAATGACGACAACATCACCTGAATAGAACGTGATACAACATGAATGGGCTGGTGTATTACTGCTGAAAGAAAATGGTGAACACTTTCCAAGTTGCTTTAAATTCAGCACTGCAGGACCACTTTTTGCAAAATCCCAAGCTGAGACCTACTACTGGCAAGTAGTATTCTTGGTTGCAAAAAAATATCACCTCTGCAAGAGGCTGTGATAGGACATAACAGGACAGAAGAGAAGCAGCCTACAGCTCCCATCCTCACATTTCATTAAAAAAAGCAATTTCTCTGTTTATCAGCAAAAATATTTATAGAATTCTCATTTTTCTTCAGGTAATAATATGGCAAAAAGAAAGGAAGTTACTTGTAAGACTGTTCCCATCAAGGTCATTTCACAGTAAGCAATACTGTGCTAACAAATGAATTATTGATCACGTGTCATTTAACACTTGTTATTCACTGGTGTTACACACTCAGTGGTAATTAAGTTTATGCAACAGTGGAAGACGCTGATAGAATTTGTATTAAAACTGCAAGTCCATTATGTTGTACATACCAGTAGCTCTGAGACACATTTTATGAATTCTCAAAATTGCTTTCCTTGGGTGAGATAACCCAGTGACAGCTAATGCAGTTTAAAATCTCCTGAGTGGACTTCCCAAATGAAAGCAGAAATGGAGAAGCTGTGTGCTTATAGTGTCTTTAATCCTTCTTAGTTTAATACTTCATCATAACCATAACTACTCATAAGCACCCAAATGCTTGCCAAAACACATTACAATCTGCAGCAGTCTTTAAAAGACACTCTTCCCAGAGTCACTTCACAGAAAGTCATTCAGCAAGCCAATTCTAGTAGGATTCTTCATCACCACATGTAAGGAATTCAAAGCTGTCTGGAAAAAGAAGCAGCACTGTGATTATCTGCTCTGATGCCACACTAGCAGTCCAGTGACAGTGCAGATAACAGATCTTCAGAATTCCCATACTTAGCAAAAGTGGGACTGAATTTGTAACCTACTTAGAGAGAGCCCATTCTCTGCCTACATAATGTGGATCTAAGCCACTTACTCGTAACACACAGAAGCAGTTACACAGTACTTCATGCTGAGTCCCCTGTAAGGATACCCTTACAAAAGTTTATATCAAAGAAGGAATTATTTATCAAGGTGTCAAGTTAACCTTCAAAAGTTTAGCATGCCTGCTATGCAGTCACCTCTTGATCACATTTGTGAGTTTATTCCATTCATACCAGTTTTCAGATCATGATTTGAAGACCAGTCAAAAATCAGACTCACCATACCAGTTTTGTTCAGTTCATGAGCTGTGTTCCCATATCTGAAGCCAGATGGCAGAATCGACCTTATTCCTATAAATTAAACAACTGGACTTGTGAGATTATTTTACCCTACTATTATCTCAAAAAGAGTATTTTACCCTAAAAAGAGCTTCTGTCTTCAAGAAAAAAACAGAGGTGATGTGGGGCTATCCAAAAAGAGAAGCAGCAAGAGAATTCTTGAACTAATTTTTCATTGTCAAGGGTTTCATAGTAATTCAGTGCCACAGAATAGCATTAAAGAGTACAATTTCTATAAACTGGTGCTATTTGCTGAACAATTAAATTTGGGAATTGAATTGTTTCTTTGCCCTATCTGCTAGTGATTACCTGTCAGCTTAGGGTATGTCAGTTCATTCTATGTGCTAACATACAACGTTCTTTAATGAAATGGTCAGACACAAAGAGCTAGAGGAGAGGATATTCCTGGCAGGAAGAGATTCAGTAGGAAAAAAAGCTTTGGCTGCTTTGTTTGATCTACAGAACCTGACACCCAAAATACCTTGTATAACACAGATGTAAAATTCTAAACACTGTGCATTTTTAGATTAGAAAAAAAGCTGAAAGGAGATCAGCTAGTATTGTGGTATGGTGGACTTTCAACCCAGTTTGCATGGCATTGCCATCTAAACATCTTCAAAATAAATCAAGTCAAATCAAACTCCTAGAATTTGAGGCCATAATGAACAGTTCTGCCATGTTCAGAGATTGTGGAAATTTGGTACATGACATTGAGAAGAGATCCCCAGAAACAATATATTAAGAGCCTCAAATTCCTATATGGAAATCAATCTAACAGCACCACGTTTTTCTCATCCTGAGTCCTGAGCAAGACTCCTAAAAGAGCTGTTGTTCCCTGTAGTCTCTAGTGGCCAAAAGAAACTCTCATTTGAAGTGAAACACAAGTAAACAATGTGCCTTTCCCCAGAAAAGTATTTCCTCTGACTGCATCTTGTTCTCATCTCCAGCCGGTTTGGTTGTAGGGTATCCCAAGAGCTGTGACAAACTGAATTGGCTGTAACCCCTTCAAGCGTCAAAAGGAGATTCCAAGACACTATAGCAGACCTCTATCTCCCAACATGTGTCCTGAAAGTCTCCTTTCTGAAGGAGAGGCAGGAAAACAAAAGCAGTGCCTTTAGCCTAATGATTCTTCTCCCAGCTAGCAGCTCAGTATGTGAAAATGGACAGATCGCTGAATATTCCTGCTCAGAAACTGAATAAAACAAATGAGAAGCCCAAGATATTTCACAAAATGTATCTTTATTTATTCATTGAAAAATAGCCCTCTATTGCAGCCCAAATATCCCCCACAGCACCAGCTACCTGCAGGAAACTTGGCGCACAGTTTGTAACATACACGTCATAGCTGGAAATATCAGCAAAAGGTGGGGAGAGGATAGAGGCAGTGTTGGTACTGAAATACAGTGTTAAGGCAACAAGTTATCTAAGTCACCTGAACCCAAGGCGGTTAGTTTTAGTCACCCTCCCTTCTTCCCAAAGACCACAGATTTCACATTTGAAGACTAAGTTAGTAAATACATATAACATAGAAAGTAAAGCAATTTAAGACTAGCTGATTTTCTGATAGAATTGGTTTCATATAATTATTTTTTATCCCCATGATGCTTAGGAGCTGCTTGATTCTGAAATGCTAGGATGTTTTATAGCACAGCCATTCATACGGTTGTTACTGAAACTTGATTCCTTGAGCCAAGGGCAAATCTTTGCTGTAGTTGATTGTACTGAAAGAGAAACGAGAATTTAGAGACCAGACATAATCACTGAGATTATAAAGTCCACTTCTTGTGTACAAGCTTCTGATTCCTGTCACGTCTAAACAAAGACTTCTCTAAAGCAGTTTGCCTACTTAAAATTATGAACTAATTTTACTCCAGCTTTCAATATAGTAACCATGTACAGGAAAAGACCACCTTTTCCATCATCTCTTCCTTTATGGACAATCTTCTCCTTAGCTATCTAATCTCTTACTAGGAGAATGTCCAGACAGAAAGATCAACGTGGGATTTCTCATGTTCACAAGTGCTTGCATGGAAAGCAAAGATAACAGAGGTAAAGGCTGTGGAAGTCAGCCGAGGATACCAATGGTCATCCACTATGGGCTGGCAGATTCGTGGATAGATAGCCAACATATAGCTGAATCACCTACCAGAGGCAATAGTGGTGCCCTCACTGTGGTTGCAACTCAGTGTATTTCCTGAGTAATTTTCCAGTAATTTTTCAGATAAGTTTAAAATCAATCAAAAGGCGGGGGGAAACCCCCAAACCACCTTTTTTTCCCCTCTGGAACATAATGAAAATGTCTTTATAAAAACCCTTCAAATCTACTACGAATGTGAAGAAAAGGCAATTACACTTAGAGATGGTTATCTCACATTCAGTAAAGATAGTAGCCTTGTAGTTAAAGATTTACATGTTTTGAACTTTCGGAAGTTTATCTGTATTTTAAATCTATTTGGTCTGTCTTACCAAGTAGACCGTCTCATATAAAGTTTCCATGAATCACTTCCAGATTCTCTTCCCCCACCAGTGTGCTTTTCACCACCTGTAGCAAAAACATTATAAATTAAAACCTATTTTTGGACATAAGAATCTGGACTAATTCCAGGACCCAAGACATTTTTATAAAAATACATGGGAAAAACTATTCCTTTCCTTTGTCCTATATCTGAACTAAATTACCACCCCACACAACACACAGCTAGCTCTCTCCTCATGCTTGATGCAAAAAAAAAATACAGAGGACTTTGTTTTAAAAACATTTTGTCTTAACATAAGACAGAAGTACAAGAATGTGCGGATTCTTGTACTGTTTAAATGGTAAGGTTAATACTTCTTCCACCCCCTCACATCCTGAAGTATGTACAAAAAAGAGAAATAAAGGCAAAATTTTTTATTAAAATATTTTCTCACAAAAATACTACAGGCCATCTTATATAAACTTGCCCATATACACAAAATTGCTCAAGATTGTTTTAATTACAACTTTTACACGGTTTTCCACCTGGCTATATCTTTAAACACCTCCAGAATATATCTCTGAGTTACATTCCTTTGATGGAGGGGAGAGAAGGAAATAACACATGGAATTTTTAGAAACCAAATACAGGTATTTTTAGAAGTTTAAATCTAACTACCACTAGTCAGTATCTGTTTTCTGCTAAAGCAGTATGATTGAAAATTAACTTCATTGATTTCTTCACATTTAGTACTTTAAATGGATTGATTAAAACTTTGAAGAAGCACAAGTAACATACCAAAAGCACCTCCAATCTCAGCTCCGCTGGTTGGGATGTTAACATTCACAATGCCACAGTCAGATCCCTTTGGCCTACAAAGATAAGGCACAATTCCTCCTTAGGATCAGAAAAGGCTCCTTCCCTAAAATGAGGGCTGTAAAATGCTCAACTAGCATTATGCATAGGTTTACAAAAGACATGGAAGACTGATCTTATTGCCTCAGGAAAGTGTAAAAATAATTAAAATTATACCCAAGCCAGCGGAAAATCCTTCCCAAATCCTTGGTAAAGATACTGCTGGAAAGACCTTGTTTTACTTCATTATTCCAGGCAAAAACCTCCTCTTCCTCCTAGAAGAAGCATGTGTCAATGGTTAAGCCAGGACTATCCAAAGCAAAGCAGTTATAGAGAAGTTCTGTGAGAAAAAACCCGACATACTACAGCCACAATGCAAATGTACAGAATGGCACTGGGCAAACACACAAGTACCAATACCTCCAATGCTGCATGAAACACAGTCTGCTTTTGAACAGATACGAACAGTATCAACAACAAACACTAACAGAAACCTGCTCCTGTACAGATTCTCATTGCAACTCCAGTGCTCTTCACATAAAGGCAGCTACACAGTGAGGCAAACAGTGGCTACCTCACAGGGCTGAACAAGAGCTACCACTTCTTGAAGCACTGGGACAATTGCATGGATATGACACATGTCTGAGATCTGTGTCATGACTCTACTGTTACCATCCTTGACACCTGTTTCCCCACTGTTATTTTACCTTAAATTTCAGCACATACAATATGGGGGCAAATGTCTCAGTGTGGACAATGGGCGCATTATGAGGAAGGCCAGTCACAATGGTTGGCTCAACGTAGTTTCCAGGGCGATTTATAACCTTCAAAATAACAAAAAATAAGGAAGTTCCAATCAGCATCCAGCTTAGTATTAGTGTAGGAAAGGAATCCTTCATCGTCTGACTACTACAGAAATCAGAAACGGAAGGACAGATAGTCTGGGTAACTTAAATTTTACTTATTTGAGTATTTAAAATATAGAAGCATAACTTATGTCCCCTAAGGATGTAATCAAACTGTAAAGTCTAGCAGCTGAAACTTCCTTTTACCTACTTGTAAGCTACTTAGGATTTAAAGGTATAAAGAAGTTGCCAATGAAAGACAAGAACTTCCAGAACAATAAGTCAATGAGAAACATCCTGTATGATGAAGATGTACAAGTGGTTGTCTTGGATCTCCAGTATTTCCTCAAGTTAGATACGGTGAGGGACAGAACGGCAATTTTCCTTTGTTATGTGTTTGACATTCACCATTTACATTGCTGTTTTAATTTTCACTTGCAACTGGTCTAAGAGTAGCTTCCAAGTAGAATTGCCTTTACCCTGAAGACAGGATTGAAATTCAAACATTTTCAATCTGACTAAACTAACATCCTGTAGTGGCTGACAGGACAAGCTGAGGTACAAGCTTGGCCTAAGCCATCATGTTTCTGTATTTTTTCCAAGAGCACAAACTGTAGCAGGGAAAACAAAAGTTAAGTCACCTTTCCACCACAGACCACAGAGCCACCTTGTTGTTTTGCTTGTTCTACTGCATCAAGGAACATTTTCACTGCCTCTTTGGTATGAAGTGGCCCATACAGAGTGTCAGCTAAAAAAATAAAAGATTCAGAAGTATACTTTCATCAAAACTGTGTATATTTGCAAATATTCTTATCACAACATCTTGGGACTAACTGTTTCATCTGCCCAGGATGAGCTGTATTTGCCAGATTCTTCATCTTCCTTTCAGAGTTTGTATTCTAAATTAAACCAGCCATTTCCACCCCCTGGTAAATTGCTTAAATTAGATACTTGGGATCTATAATCACTTCAGAATTTAAACAGAAAGAAACCAACACCAACTTGTTTCCTAAATGCATGAGCTGGAAATAGCTACTTACAATCCCATGGATCACCGACGCGGACCTGGGCATAGGCCTTGGCAAGCTTTGCTACCACTTCATCATGCATGCTTTCATGGAGAAACTAAAATGTGGTGAGAAAGTTGTAAGACAGCGCACTCCATGTAACTATTCCTGAAGTACTACTGTACTTTAAAGGGGGCTGAATGAAGAATGGAAATAATGTTGTTCACATTCAGCAAATCCCCAAATTAAAGAGAGGGAGGCCAAGGCCTCTGAAACAGCACCAACACCAGAAAATGAAGATGTAAAACATCATAAATATTTCAAACAAGCGAAGAAACAAAAATCTGTCTTAATTTTACCTCATCTCATATCAGTGTTATCGATGTGTTCCATAAACATTTCAGTTTAGTGTTCTAGAACAAACACTCAAGAAATTTTATTGCTACAGTTTGAAGAATGACTGCCCATCCAATACACCCAAATCGATTAACCCACATCCATTTTACCTAATATTTACTGAATCAACTCAACTCTGACAAGACTATATTGACACTGGCTGACACTATAACACTGTTAAACTTGTTGAAAATGATTGGTCAAGAATCAATAATGAAGTAGGTAACACTTAGGTAGGTAGGTAACACAAAGGTAATCCCTTGCTTTGCTGCAATATAAACACAGCACCAAATTTTGTAGCAGTCACAAGCAAAGCTCTGGCAATGAGAACAGAAATACAGAACTTTGCCAAGTACCATTTTTCTGACTTCTGGCACGTTTAGAAATACATATAAAAAAACTGTTTAGAGCTAGAATTACACTAGAATGACACCACATTCTTATTTTCCCGCCATACTTATTTTTGACAAAATAAAAATCTGTTTCAAACATTATTCATTGCTCTTCACAATATTAGGAATTGTTAGGCACTTCCTGAGCCAATTTGGAATGAAGTTAAAATTAAGAGCTACCCAAACCAGACAATACTCATTTACTCACCAGCCTTCTAGCAGTTGTGCACCTCTGACCTGCTGTTCCCACAGCAGCAAATAGAGCAGATGGGATGACTAGGTTCAGATCTGCATCTTCAAACGCTTCAAAAAAATTAAAACATGAGAATGTTACTGAAGTAAACAGGCAGTTCACTAGACTTAAGATGCTAAACAACATTAGAAACTGACAGGTTGGTCAAGAATTATTAGAAAGAGTTGCACTAGCACAGCATGATAAAAGTACAAAAAAACACCTCGCAACTCCTACTATTTATTTCTCAGCAGCTGGAATTACACACACACAATTGGACATAATTACAGGTTTCAACTACTGAAGAGAGCCTTTTGCAATACAATTTGCAAATAATTTCAGCTTCCTTTTAATTCAAGAAACTACAAGCAATTTCTTGCCATTTCTCCACCTTGTCTGTCTCTCACTGAGAAGTTTATCAGCATAAAGTAGCAACCGTAAAGTGTGTCCAGGTGGCCTTGCAAAAAGTATAACTAAAACACACAGGTGTACAGTAATATAAAATGTACAATGAGCTGAACAAATTCACCTGACTAGAAGACAGTGAAGATGTTTTATAAAGCTCAAAGGATCCCCATAATATCACTCAGCTTAACCAGTCCCACAAAAGTCTCTTAAGCATCCAAAGCTATTATTAACTATTATTAAGTTTGGGTCAAAGTCCAATCAAACAATGATTATGTGATCATTCAAACTCAGTAATAGAAAAAGCACGTCTTTACCATTAAAAATAAACAATTTTCAAAGCATAAAACAAGTTTATACTACTGGCTACAAAGCAGCATAGGAAAAAAGAAGGACCTGCTCAAATGTGATTTTCAAAAGAGATGATGTAGCATCATGTTGGTACTTCAAAAGAGTATTTATATATAAATAAGCACATTTGTCCAGAATATTAGAAAGGTGAAACAAAAGGCAACAGCACCAAAGGACAGCAATTTAGGTATTTATTGAGCTTATATATTCTTTCTGCCATGTTGTTCAGCTTTATAGTACTTATGTTGTTTATCAATGAACTACATGATATCCTAAAGTACTTAAACCTGAAAAAAGTGCTACTGAAATAAATACTTGCATGCTTTTCTTTCAAGTACTGTAAGTATCTTAAACTTTATATATATGTACTTACCCCCTAAAATGCTAAAAATGTAGTGTTCATGAGATTACATATAAAAGTGCAGTCAGGCATTCGAACGGGCTTCCCACAGAAATGGTGGGAATCACTATCCGTGGAAGTATCCACAAGGTATGAGGATGTGGCACTTGGGGACATGGTTTAGTGGTGACTATGCTGGTGTTGGGTTAAGAGTTGAAGTCGATCTCAAAGGTCTTTTCCAACCTTAATGATTCTACACCTAAAACTATCCTAAAATCAAACTTATTTAATTTAGCACTGCCCACAACTCATCATTGAAGCTTACTGCTTCTCTCATTCTGTTCCCTTCAACACTGATTACTTAAAAGACCTTCAACTCTCACTTTTTATCTTAAAACACTGTTCCCTCCACAATACCAAAAACAGAAAGACCCCACGACATTCTATTATTCTATACAAACTATATGTACTTTTAAAAGCCCAATGTGGGGGGAAAAAACAAACAAAAGAAACAGGAAAAATGGCACAATTAGCTATGAATATTTGCATACTTCCAAATATCATCTATGGGACTAAATTTTTACAGTGCATATTACCAATAATGGCATTGTTTCCTCCCAATTCCAGCAGGCTTCGACCTAATGAGAAACACAAATTATGTCATGCATACATGTATTGACTGCACCTCAGCCAGTGAGGTCACCTCTAACTATAGCTAAGCTTCATGAAACATATGGATATGTTTTATGGATAAACAAAAACATTTTAGAGACCACAGTCAACTAATCACTCTTGCCAAAGCAGAAAATTACACCAAATACGACATCTATCACATGTTGTGAAGATACCTGCACAGCAGTTATGGTACAAGGAAGTTTAAAAAGGTAGGCAGAAAACTAGCACTGGAAAGAAAAAGATGAGAACAGGAAAAATTTGCAGCAGAATACTATGACAGATAAAGAAAAAGGTCCTACAAAGATCAAAATGTACAAGAAATTTCACTAAGCTCATTCATTTCCCTGGCAACTGTTTATCTACAATCTGAGACAAAAAATCACAACCTACATCTGGGTGAATATTTACTATCTGTTCTGCCTTCTGGGGGTCTTTTTTTGAAGTATGAACTTCAAATGTATGAAACAAAAAACGTGTTTGCTAGGTGCTGTTTAGAAACCAAGAAGTTAGAATCTACAGCTGAGATTCTTGCCTGTACGCTTTTAAATATTTGCAACAAAAACAGCACCTCAAAAATAATCTATTTTCTACTGTATTTATCAGGAGTAAAAGGTGAGAGGGAACGTATTCATGTATTCTAGTGACATTACCAAAAGACCATAAGCCCTGGCTGCTCACCCTAACAATCTTCATACAGTTAAACACTAATGGACACCACCACACCTCTCCCCAAACTAACTGGGGACTATGGATTTGTGGATAACCTGGAAAAAAAAATCTGAATTGTAACAGAACCAACTGAAAAATGTGGTATGTATCTACGAGCAGTTTCAAACCTCCATTTATCCAAGCCAAAACAGAAAAAGAAGAGGTAACACAGCTGAAACAAACTTATTTTAAAATCTTATGGGGCACTGCTGCCTTCACCAAACATGGAAAGAGATAGAGAAGAACCCACACACTCACCAAATCTCTCCTGAACCATAAGTGCTACTTGCTTGCCTACTTTTGTGCTGCCAGTGAAGGACAAGAGGTCCATCCTCTCATCCTTCGCCATTGCTGTCCTGCACAATGGGAGACAAAGCACTGTGTTCAACAAAAGACACACAGATAGAAAAGCAGCTTACACCTTCCACACACATCACCTTCAACCAGGGAGATCTCTAAAGCCAGAGACACTTCTTTGAAACATCAGGAGACTGAGCCAATGGCAGGAAAGCTTCTTCTTAGCCAGAAAAGAGGAACAAGGCTGTTTCCTTTTCAGGCCAAAAAAGCATCATCTGTAGTAACACTGAAATTCAGTCTAAAGTATATTGTGAGATCAGCTCCAAGTGTTATGAACTGTAAAAAAATATACAAATCTGTGATTTTTTTTTAATGCTTGCCATATGTTTTGCCTTCTCGTAAAATACTCAAAAGATATATTTGAATATACATTTATACTGGGGATTTCATCATTGTAAAAATCAAACAAAATGATTCGGATTACACAGCTTCCAAGCACAGGTATACATCTATGAGCATGTGTAGAGTCCTGCATGAGCACAGAAAAGGGAAATTATTCTCCTCCACAACTAATCTAAAAGGTTAATGTACTACTATACATTGAAAACTCTCAAGAACACGGTAAGGGGAGCCTAATATTAGCTGCATTCTTTGGGTGCAAGCATATGCAGAATATAAACTTAGTCATGTCTCTTCATTAAACATCCAACAAGTTCTTTGCTTGCAGCTGATCTCACAACAGCAAGCAGACAAACGTATTGTATTTAGTGCACGGCCAGAGTTTCAGAGCAGCTGATAAAAATCATGGCAATATATGCATGTACTGGGAACTCCTAGAGACTAGAATAACTTAAAAAGAAGTACTTCAAAGAATATTTTTTACCTTTTATAAAGGTTCACAAAACACAAGAAATGTTACCTACCCAATATCGGCCCCACCACAAACCAGAGAGCAGATTGCTCCAGGCAACTTGTTATCCTCCAAGACTTTGGCAATTATCCTGGAATCAAAGATGTAAAAATGTTAGAGATTTCTGACAGGTGAAAATAGGGAATAAACCATTAGAACTGTCTGGGGGTTTTGGGGTAGTAGTGGTTTGGGGTAATTGTTTTCAGGAGTTAATATTAGATCTACAAGACTTAGTAATTACCTATTTTAAGGGACCTTTTATTTAGCATTTTTAAAATAAGTGTTATTGGTAATGCACAATAAGTATTTAAATGCTAATATAAAGTATCCATTAACCTAAAGGAAGTATCACTATGATTTATTCACTATCATTTATTCTTTGGAGAAGTTCTCCTTTTTATTGAGACCAAAGATCAAAGAAACCAGAACTCACTTGGTAACAGCAACACTAACAAGTGATGTGGTAGGAGCACCCTTCCTAGAAAGAAAAAAAAAAAAAACAAATCACATTATCTTCCTATTCAATTCTTTAAGAATAAGAAATAATTCAAATAAGCAAATAATTCAAATAATTTTTAGGGTCTCTGATCTACAGCACGCTTTGTTTAGGCTGGTTTTCAGGTATAAATTAAGACAGGAACTCAAGCATTTCCTTCTGCAGCTGAGCATTCAGAACTTCTACTGAAATCCATGTGGACAAGGCTGGACTTTACAGTGAAGGAGGTAGATGAAAGCAAAGCAGGAGACAGGACAGAAAGTAAAGCTACTTATTTAGATTTTTAATCTTAGCTGTACCAACTCTGAATATATTAACTACCACCGTTGCAAGCCCTCACCCTCAGCTAAGTCCTGGAGGCATCTGTACCTCAAAAAAGAGGTTATCACAAAATTAAACAAAGCTGACTACAAAACAGACCTAAAAACAAAGAGAATTTAGGCCTACATTAGATGGAATCAAATAATCCAGAAACACCAGACACTAAACAGCAATCTCATGCCTGAGTTAAAAGGTTTCTAGTTTAAAAATCCTGTTAGCCAAGTGGAGAGTTAGATCTTACCAGAGGCAAGCATTTCCACAGATCATTGCAATTGCACTGTTCCACCCATAAACTGCCACGGGGAAGTTGAAGGCCGTGATGACTCCCACTAGCCCAACGGGATTCCACTGCTCTATAAGAGCATGGCCAGGTCCTGAAAGCAAAGCCACAACATAATGCAGTTTTCATCCACTTATGTTTGTGGTTTTTTAAAAAAGGGAAAATACGTAAGTAAGAAACCCAGCATCACTCTTTAGTCTACCACAGCATTAGCTAGCAAAGAGCTGTATTATTTGTGCTCTGCAGCTTACCTGGATCCAGGTTAGCTAGACTGTGCAGAAAGCTAATGATCTGACAACATACAGTTTTATTATTTAAGCTATTCAGTTAACATAATGATGACTTGTGGTAATCAAGAACTGACAAAGAGGTGTCTCCTTTCTAATTACACTTACAAACTCTTTACATACTTTACCATCTTTCATCAATAAAGAAATCAAAGAGAACCTAATGCTTCAGAGAACGGAGAAAATGGACAGACTGACCAGCTTATCTGTCACTTCATTAGGAACTTTAATAGCTGGACTACAGCCCCCCATATCTATTCCTAAAGCCCCCTAAATAAGACGTGGAACAGAGATCTTGCTGCACTACAAGACAGTATATTTAAATTACACCTCCATATCTTCATGTCTTTAAAGGAAAAAACAAACAAACAAACAAGCAAGCAAACAACACAGACTTACTTTCTGAAGGCAAAATAGGTCCACCAATCATTCGGGACAAACCAATAGCATAGTCACAGACATCAACATACTCCTGCACTTCCCCAACACCCTCAACAAAAATCTTTCCCATTTCCAAAGAGACCTGAAAAAATTCAGAGTAAGACAAACTTTTTTACAAAATTCCCTTAGATCCCAATATTTTGTCTCCCCCTAATGTCAGGTCTATCTACTCACCAACTAAGATTTTAACACACACTTTTTCATTAGAAGCTTCCCCAGTTATTCAGAACTTAAAGAAACAGCTCACAAGACAACTGGACAAGGGTCATATCCCAATATGACAGGAAGAAATTAGAAAAGTAAATTAATGAAGAAAAATAAAAAAAACCCCAACCTACTAAAAGGAACATCCAACACTAATGAGGTTCATATATTTAGATCAACAAAACCTTGGATGTACATCAGCAGGGTTGCCTATATTTTGTGCCAGGCAAGGAACAAGTTGGAAAACAGGGATTACTCTGCTCCAGCAAAAAAAACCAGCCACTTATGCTTTTCATAAGCAAACAAGTTATTTTACAACATCTTAAAGCAAATTCGAGAGATTTCGTTTGCAGATACTGCTGAAAATGCTTATACATTTTTAATATTTTAGTAAACTGGGATGTTAAGAATCAATTTTTTTTCTGAAGTTGATCTTAAACTCTATCCTTCTCTTAAAAATATGTTAGATTTACTCAGCTGAAATATATCAGTGAGAATAAGCTGGTATTTGAAGACATCTTCATCCAAAAGTGAGAAAATTTGAAGATTTAGGAAGTGAGAAGTCACCTACTTATCTCCACTCAGTTTTGTGTCATGCTCTGATAGCTAGGTGTGACCTTCATGCAGGTATCACCTACCACTTTACACTGATGACTGTGCTTTTAAAAGGCTGTTAAATGAGGAATCGGGTTCAAAGGATTTCCATAGCATTTTTCTCTCCATGTGGAAGTTAACATAAAGATGACTAACTGTATTTCTAAGATGCCTGTGGTCATCTCAAGACAGAAGGAACAGCCCCTCTCTGTGACCAAAAACGGAGCGGCATCAGACATATTTACTTAGGAACACAACAGTGGGTCTGTAAGTGCAGTAGAAATACCTGGATATTTCACCAGGGCATGGCAAGGTGACGCTGGAAACTTCCTACAGCGTATGAGAATGATGAGTTTCTATACAGTTCCTTTCCTAAAGCCAGGCAAAGTCCTAAAACCTGAATACCTACTGCATGTCCTTCACCCTGAAATTCATCCTCAATCCTAGCAGAGCTGACCAGATATATTATCTGTTTGGGAAAACTAAGACAATGTGGCATGAAGCTGTAAGTTTACAGTTCTACTGTTTTTGAATACAGGAGTACGTTAGCACTCTAACTCCACCACAGGAACTGTGCTGAGGAGACAACATCAATGGAAACAGCAGAACAAAGTTTTGAAACTTAACAATATGGGCTTGACTACACATGGAGTTATTCACTGACAACTGTTTCTGAACAGTAGCACAGACAGCCAAGGGCTGTAAAAAGAAAGTGGAAGTTCCCCACTTGTCTCCTTTTTTCTCTAGCAAGAGTTTTACAGGAGTGGTCCTTCAGCCTTCATATCCTGCACAGCACTGCAAGATCATCTCATTAAGACCATCCCTACTTCTGAAGTCTCATATTTCCAGATGTCACGTGGCAAAATCCTACAGATCACCAGAAAGAGCTCAGGATTAAAAGCTCTGTATTAGAAGAAGGTCTTTTTCAGGATACTTTTAATATTAGGAAGTGCCCTATCTGACAGGCAGGAGGGAAAATAGCAGGGCAATGGTTGTATCACTCATCCCAGAGAGGCCCACAATGAATTTTCTTTTCCTATTATAAACTGTCATTTCACAGAATCATAGAATATCCTGAGCTCAAAGGGACCCAGAGGGATCATCAACTCCAGCTCCTGGCCCAGCACTATCCCCAGCAATCACAGCATGTGCCTGAGAGTATTGGCCAAACACCTCTTGAACTCTGCTAGGGTTGGTGCTGTGACCACTTCCCTGGGGAGCCTGCTCAGTGCCCAGCCACTCTCTGGGTGAAGAACCTCTTCTTAACAAGTAACCAAACTCCCAGCTGACACAGCTTCATGCCCCTTCTATGCCATAATACTTCTTTTATTTTTTCTTCTTTTTAAAATTAAAACTTAATTAAGCAAGCTAACAGAAATAACAGCATTTATTTAACAATTACTAAGGTTAGTATTGCAGAGAAAACTGTTAGTATTACTAAAAAAACACGAGTTTTGACACACTCCTCCCCCTCATTCCCCACTCTCCCCCACAAAAAACATAAGCTACTTCGGAAAATACTTTACCAAGCTTCCTAGAACTTTCATTTTTTGTCTCAGGGCATCACCAATCTGTCGCACTATTTCTCCACGTTTAGGTGCAGGGATCTAGTCAAAACCAAACAGAAGAATCTACGTAAGACTGAAAATCTGTAACTCCTGCTATATATATACTGCTAGTTTTCTGTCCTTGCAGTAAGCAATCACTGATTGCTGTGCATTTTTGTTTATCTTCCCAAGACACTGTTACTTGTTCATTTTTATCACATACAAGAAATTGTTTCCTGCCTCAGGGACTGATAATACTGCAAACATTTTGTCTGTTCAAAACTTCAGTTCCACTGAATATTGCCAAAAGCATTCAGATTGTTAATTCTGTTACTTCTGTTCAACTACATCACCCGCAATGAAACCAAACAATCAGCTGCACCTCAGGAAAAAAGCATTTTTCATAAGAGTACACTTACTGGTTTCTGAGCCTTGAAGTGTACTTAATACTACACTTTCAAACTTTCTTTCAGTATGACATTTTACTTTGATAGAAGAAATTAAGACACATAGAAACCTCAATCATGAAACTGTGAAGTTCATATACCAACTCTTAATATATATTTTTAACATCGTATCAATATGGTAAATAATAATCAACAGCCAAGATCAATTTGCAAACCATATGCAACAGCATTTACAGGTTTAAAACAGCAGTTCTCTGTAAAAACAAGACTGAGGGGAAAGGCATAAACCATGCAAGCATATCTCTTTACAGGCAATATCTTTCAAGTAAGCTCATTACTAACAACAAAATTCACAAATTGATAACAAAAAGCTTTTGAGAAAAAGTCTTCAAGAAACATTTGATTCTTCATCTGTTGGATTTCTTTCAGATTATTTCCAAACATGTTATGAGTCAACAGCATTATACTCACAAATTGTAACAAAAGAACATGTAGTAACATATCCTGAGGAAGCTGTTTTGCACATCCTAAATTTTATTGTCTTCAGACAAGGTAAAATACTTTGCTGGCTAAAACATAGAGTGCACATCACCTTTTGAAATCCAGGCTTCAGATTTTACCAAAGAAACAACAGGTAGCTGTAAGAACCAAGCCTGGTACAGCCATCAACAGAATGGCTGCTGGCTGGACACAGCTGGTACAGCTGCACAAGGATCTACAGCTTGCTAAGGAAAAATAGCTTAGCTATTATATACAACATAACACTAATGCTTTTGAACTACTTCTGTGGAATACCAAGACAGTGGGTGAACAAAAACCTCCCATGTTTATAACCAGCAGTCTTCCTTGCACTACAAGATGATCAACGCAAGATCAATACATCCAAATACTCCACAGAGCTCTCCCAGAAGAAAGCAGGGGGCTACAGGAAAAGAAACATGCACAGGGATAGTTTACTTGCCACAAGGTTTCTGAACTTCACCACACCTCTTGGCAACAGCTCACAGGCACAAGCCTTGGTAAATCTGCCAGGGTTTTCAAAACAAACATATCCCACAAATCAGTGTTCTCATCTTTGTACCCCAACGGTATCACACACAGATTATCTGGGTTTGTTTCTTGAGGTCTCCATTGCAGATTTTTGTTTTAATGCACTACACACAATATGAACCCATTTTTACACCTCCATCTTATGGGGCAATTTAACAGCCTGTCTCTGCCAGAGATCTGCAATAAAAGAGAGTCTTCATTAACTTACATCAGCCCAGACCTTCCATGCCTCTTTAGCCTTCTTTACTGTTTCTTCATAATCCTCCAAATTACCCTATATGAAGAAGCACAACAAATTTAGGAAATCAAATTTAGGAAAATCAAACCCTCAAAAGAAATAGCACAAAAAAGCTTCTGCATCCAACTCAAGACATTTTTATAGAATACTTGCACTGCAGGATGCTTTGTATCCTGACATAATTTGGTCCCAATATGACAAGTTGTCTGAAGCCACTGTCAATGAGAAGCACATGCACTGCCTAAATTAAAAAACAAAAAACAACACAAAAACAAACAAAAAAAAAAATGGAAAAGGCCTCCCAAAAAAACAAAACAAAACAAAACAAAACAAAACAAAAACAAAAACAAACACCCCCAACAAACCGAGCAGAAATTTTCATTTGGGTGGGTGTTAGAGGAAGCTCCATATAGAATAACGGTCGTATATATGTTTGTATATATACGTATATAAAAATATGTCCTACTCCATCAGCCTCACTGGGCATCAAGGGCTAGTTGAGTCCTAATACACAAAAGAAATTCGTTAATAAAATAGTGCTATTCTTACAGTAAAAACTTCCACGAATTTACTACTTGCATGTCACGTTGCTCTCCTTCCTACTTCCTCCCAGGCCACTCATCCTTACTAAATAGGCACAATCTGTCCCTATTCTGCAACTCCCCTAAGAACAAACGAAAAGGGAAGGGGAAGGCCCCTTGCTCTTGCCAACAATGCTGGCAAGAGTGCGAGGGGGAGGGCTGGAGACAAGAAGTAAAAATAATAAAAGAAGGCAAACAGACTGTTTTTCTTCCCAGGAAAGCCGCAGCCATACTGCCAGCAGCAGGCCCTGGCTGCGACGAGCTCCAGCGGCCGCCCTGGACTCAACATCCCCTGGACCCTGAAGAGGTATCGGAGTTTCGTGCCCTTCTCCGCGCGGGTCGCGGGTGGGGCAGCGCCCGAACCAACGCCCCAGACACCTCGCTCCAGTAACGGGGCCCGCGGAGCTCCTCCCGCCCTGGTGCTGCCCCCGGCCGCACTCACCTGCCGGACGCTGGCGATGGGCTCATTGTTGGCGGGGCAGTACGTGGTCACCACCTACAGCAGGACGGGAGCGGTGAGCGGCAGGGCCCCTTCACACGGCGGACGGGGCGCGACCCCCGAGGCCCCGCCGCCCCCC
>JANPWX010019880.1:1517973-1545083 GCA_024734555.1 Trochalopteron elliotii
ACCCCGCCTGGCCTGGACCGGCCCCCTGACCGGGCGGCCAGCCCAACCCAGCCCAGCCCAGCCCAGCCCAGCCCGTGTGGTGTCCGAAATCTACCCACGCTCTGCTTCTTTTCCAGAAGGGACGGCTGAGGTGGGACCTCATCATTTTCTATGAGTATCTGAATGGAGGGTGGCAAGAGGACAAAGCCAGGCTCTGGTCAGTGGTGCAAAGCAACAGGACGAGAGGCAACAGGCAAAAACTGGTAAATGAGACGTTGCACTTGAGCATGAGGAAGAATTTACTGTGCGGGTGACTAAACACTGGAACAGATTGCCCAGAGAGAGTGTGGAGTCTCTCTCACTGGCGATACTCAACAACCATCTGGACGCCAATCTGTGCCATGTGCCCTGGGACGACCCCACCTAACTAGTCAGACTGGACCAGATGACCCACTGTGCTCCTTTTCATCGCGATCCATTCTGTGATTCTGTGGGACTCCACATGCCCCTCAAGAGCTACAGGGGCAGAGGAGTCCCCAGGTCAGATGTTTCTAACTGCTGCAGAAAATAAGAGCAGGGGGCATCAAAACGAGGGAAAAAACCTGTAGCTATTCTTATGCAACAAATAGTAATACATAGGAGTATGCACAATTCTTTTCATTCTCCAATGTCATGCTTGAATCTCAGTTAAAAATCTCAGTGTCTTTGGTTTCTGAGCCAGCCACTTTACCTACATGCTAGTGTTTGTGAAGTTACATTTTTCTTTCTTTAATATGGAGGATTAATGCACCTTCTTGATATGCACTCACCTTGCAAAACTGGAAGTGATTTCTACCCCATATTTTTACTGTACAGTGGCTTTGGAAATTCAGATTACTCGCTGTAATCATGAAATATTGTTTGTTTCCAGGAATGCAATATTTTCTGAATGACCAAAACAATGATGAATAAACCCTGATACTAAGATCTAAATGTCTCAGCACATACTTATAGGATAGAAGAGAAATGTCACTGGTCTCAAGAATGCCATTATTTATTTTTTGGTTTTCCACAGCGACACACTTTTCCTTAATGTGAATTGCACTAACTATAAGTAATGGTTTGCTCTTTAAGAAACAGTTGTTCAAGTAATTTTGTCAAATGAAAAATATTTTTGGATGATGTAAACAGATTAGCAGTAAAAAATAGTCTTGGCAAGATTCAAGAGCTGGCTTTATCTTTGCAGCATGTATGATCAAATTGTCTCTTTCACTTGGAAAATGCATTTGGATACTATAAAACTTGTAACAAAAAGGGAGCAATGTTTTCTTTCTGCAGACCTTCACCTTTTTTGGCCATATATATTTTTACATGATCAAACAGGTGTTTCACAACCATGTAGCTGCAACCCATGCATTATGTTCTAGGAAGACAGTGGGGCTCTCAAAAGTCCAGGGCAGTAGCTGAGGCTTGGGAGCTGAAGTTCAGTTTCAGCAGGCAGTTCCTTTAGCAAGAACAGCACACAGCTATTGATGCAGTAGCTTTGGTTGAGCCACAGAGAAAATCTGAAACCCTGGCATTGTGCCTGACTTGGCTCTGCTCATATTTTTTTGCTTTACAGCGTCCAAGCAGATGAAAATATCACTGTCGTAAGTGGTGAGGAACTCCTTTCCAGGGGGACCAGTGATCATGATGCAGGGCTAACCCTGCAAGTCACATTGTTACTAACCATCCACTGCAGTGAAGATGTGCTTAGACCTACATTCAGCCTTAGTGTGGGGCCCAAGCTTTTTGCCTTCCTGCTGTGTCCAGTCCAGGTCCACACCTAAATCTAGGTATGTCTTCAGAAGGTGCAAGCACAGCAGAGATGTGGATTCAGGCCAGTGTCTGAAATAAAGAACAGACACAATCCGTGCTCTGTTCCACAATAGCAGAGCAAGGCTAATCACAGAGGAGTGTGCAGGATGGAAAAACACTGTGCAACATCCAGATACGTGGAGGGGGGAGAAGCCCCATAGCACACTACAGTATGTAGGTTTTTTCTATTTGTTCTTCATGGGCATCCTGAGCTTGATATTTTTAATCTTTTTAGTCAGAGTTTTAGACAGAAATTCTGTCTATGATAAACTTACTTTGCTTTGTGATGATGCTAGCGTGACAGTTTGCATTCTCTTGATTTAGATGTGTTGTATCCACCACTAAGCACATCTTGAAATTTGTGATATTTAAAACTGGTCATGAAACTTTATTCTGCCATAAGGTTATAATTAAGGTTGCTAAAATGTTCACTCCAAACAAAGCTTTAAAACAGATATGAAAAGATTAATTTCAGTGATGCTTGTGAAAGTTGGTAAAAATATATTCTCATCTTGTCCATCAAAGTTGCCTTCTTTCCAGATCTGATCAGCTGAGCATTGTCACAGGAGCTCTTGGCTCCAGCTTAGGGAAAGAAAGATTGTAGTCAAAGGAGCTTGGAAAGGGAGGCAGTTCAACAATATCCCAATTATGAGACAGACTTTGAATCCTATGACACTGTGCTCTTGGGTTTTTGATTCACTACAAGGCTCTTCAGATGTAGTTCTTCCTTGCTCTGTGCTTCATTTTCTCATCTGTAGGAAAAGGTACATATTCCTTGCATCTTTAAAGCAATATCCAAAGAGCATTACCTGGACACAATGAGGGTGGAAGCCAAATGTCCCTATTCAGGAGGTCCCAGAGCTTTTACACTTTTGCGAACATAGAACAACTTCAACATAGTACTAGCAATTCAAACAAGGGGAGTGGGGAGGAAAAGGAGGAAGGCTTCCAAAAATATGCTTAAAATTTACTTCCTTTCATGCATTTTTGCAGCATGACAGAACCTTGCCTCAGAGCAGCAGGCTCCTCTGTTCTGTTCACATGACTGTTATTTCAGTGAATTTTCAGAAGGAACTGTATATTTTTTCTCAGTGGTAGTACATAAGGAATTCAAAGAACTATAGTGATTCATGCTCTAAAACCAGTCAAATCTACAGGAGGGAAAGCAAACAACAAAATTCCTCTCTTGACCTGAGGTATTTCAAATCAGTGCTTTTCACTTCTGTAGTTTGTCAGTTACTCATATTTTAAAGTTTCCTATTTACACTGCACTGAAAGTGATAACTGCCAGGAATGACTTCAATCCTGAGAAACAGGCATATGTATTGTATAGCCCATAAAGATAGAAAATGGTTTGAGGTGTTGGGAAAGAACACTAACAAACCCAAGAGGGTATCTTGCGTGTGCACAATGCAACAAGGAATTTAGCATGATCAAAAACAGACTTTGCATATTAGCTCCAGGTGACAGTGCAATGGGCTCTGCACTCTGGCTTGTCATCTTTCCATGTTGTCCATGCACTGATAACCAGAGAGTTGCAGTTATTCCATGTAAAATGAAAGCATCCTTGGGTGCAGCTTGATGACCTGTACCATAACAAGTTCCTCTACCTTTCATACAGCCTTTTCCATCTGCAGAAAGCAGTTTAGAAAGTAAGTGACCATCATTAGAACCATTTCATCACTAAGGAAACGGAAATCCAGAGAAGTTGCTTCACACACTAATTAGGGAAATCTCTTTGGAATTAAGTTTCAGTCTGGTATTTAGCCCTCAGCCCTTGCTACTGTATTATTATCAGTGTCCCATTGTGTTACAGCTCTAGAGCTCTCATATAGACTGCAACTGTCCTAAAAGCACTTCCTTCTTTGCAAATAACAAACTCTTAATAATATAAAAACAACTAGCAAACCCACCTTGCACACACTTGGCTTCTCATGGGTGTCATGTATATCCTTACACTGATGGATGGGATAAATGGTGATGCATGGAAAAATGTATTTGACTCACGCTGGCAGCCTGTCCCCAGCTGGGCTCTGCCAGGGATCAATACTCGGCTCCACACTATTCAACACATTCATAAACTATCTAAATGATGGGATTGAAAGCACCTTCTCTAACTTCACTGCTGGTGCCAAACTGGGTGATGAGGTGAATCCATCAGAAGGGAGAGCCATCTTAGAGAGAAACCCTGACAGGCTGAAGAAATGGGCAGGAAAGAACAGAAAGAGAAAGTAAAGTCCCGCATCTAGGAGATATCAAAGCACCCAGAACGGGCTAGGATCTGTGTGGTGGAGGAAGAGCCTTGATGAAAGGGACCAGAGGGGCCTTATGGACAACAAGCCAGACATGATTTAGCAGTGCACTGCAGCAGGACCAATGGCAAAAGGCTGGAGAACCTGCCCTGTGAGGAAAGACTGAAGGAGTTAGGTCTCTCCTCCAGGGAGAAGAGAAGGCTCAGAGGTGACCTAATCACATTATTTGAGTACTTCTGGAGCATCTATGAAGGTGATGAAGACTCTTCATGAAGCACTACATGAAGAAGACAAAGGGCAGTGATACAAGTTGCACTGGGTGCACTGGGTGAAGCTTCATCTTGATGTAAGAAAGACATTTCTTACAACAAGAACAATCACTGGAACAGCCTCCCTAGGGACTCGGTAGAGTTCTCATTGGTGGTTTTCAAGGTGAAATCAGATGAGCTGCTAAATAATTTATTGTAGGTTCCCTTTCCCACAAAAGGACTTGATAATATCTTTTCCAAGATCCCTTCTGTGATTCCCTGGCATATGTGGGGTGTGTTGTTCTAGACTCCAATATATGAGCAATGGAGAGAAGGACAAGGAGCGGTGCAAAAGAATTTAGAACATACTTGAAAAATTCTGATGGATTTGAGGTACATTTTGAATGATGCTAAGAACTACTACATGGGAGGAGAAAGAAAAGAGCAGTGTTTTATACATACATGTGGATCTTTGAACAACTTTGTTATCAGCATGGGGCAAGACTGTCCATATTAAGTAGGCATCTCAGAAAGAGTTTACTTGCCAATTTTCATGTTACCACATGAAAAAAACAAAACAAGCCAAAACAGCAGCAAAAAAACCCACAAAAAATCTACAATGAAAACAAAAAAAACCCCAAAACTCCCCAAAAACCCCTCAAAAAACAAACCCCCCCCCCAAAAAAAAGGAAAAAACCAACAAACAAACCCAAACAAAACAAACACCCCCCCCAACAAACAAAAAAACCCAAAAACCCCCAAACAAAATAAACAACAACAACAAAGCAACCAACACCAGATCATAAATTACTTGGAAATGTGGAACTTGAAAAACAACAGAAAAAAACCCCATATGTTTAAATGGGCTTACCTGGAAGTTTAAACAGCCAGAGAGAATCCACCTGTTATGCTGCTAATAGTGCTGAGGCCATGAGCTGTGCATTAAATCTACCTGTTGCTTAGCAGTTGAGGATAGGATTCAACAAGCCAATCACATCCAACATTTTTTCCATAGTGGTAACTCGTGTCTCTTCTCCTGTAGTGTTTATGACAGAACCCTGACTATGAAGGAAGATAAAGAAATGAGTGTTTGTGTAGCCACCACAACAATTTTTGAAAAGGTTTCTCTCAAGTGTAACTTAGCAGCTAAATGTCTATGTGGGTGGTAAAGTTGCTGTGAAAATAGCCTCCCCACTGGGAATGTAATTATTCAGTGCTTTGCAGATTTGCATTTCTTGGCCTTTCGGTAGCATTGCTTGATGAGAAAGGTTGGTGCAGCTAATACAAGCATTAGGCAGAGTTCTCTGTGATACATGCAGAAAATGGCTACAAGGACATTAAGAAATGCAAAACAAAAAAAAAAGGATCATCAAAATGTTAGCTAACATGAATCTGAATTCATTATGACAGCTTGCATATTAGAATAACAGGGGTGAGAGTTGGGGAAGAGAATTTACAAGAATGAAATTAGCAGATATTTCAATATTTCACAATACCTGTCTGTTATAGGGGCATCATATCTTTGAGACACATATTTAAGTTCAAGGCCAGGAATATGCCCAGTTAGCAAATACACAAACAAACAACAACAAAACAAACCATTAAAAAAAAAATAACAACCCCCACATTTATTTATGCTTCAATATCCAGTTCAATTAAAGCCTACAACCTCTGGAGACTTGGCACAAGATCAAAAGAGAAGGGAATTCAACAGCTCAAATTCCGTGTGAAGCTCCACAGGTTTTGAAGGGCAAAGATCATCTTCCCAGAAAACATGGCTCAGCAGCTATCAACACTCCATCCTGCTGGATAACATTCCCATGAATATTACAGATTTGAGGCAGAATGGGGCATGTCTGCAAGGGCTTTAGGCTTGTTGGTATGGAATAGTTCAGTATTAATTCCAAATTCCAGTCTAGAAAAAAACCCTGCTTGTCTTGTTAGAGAGGGGAGGAGTTGTATTTGATCCAGTCAACATCCTTAGACCAAATGAACCTGGAAAGTCAAGTCCTATGTATAAGTACAATGGTTACTGATCTTTCTAGGCTGAGAAAAGTACTGCCAGGAATCAACTCTTTTTCCAAAATGGAGGCAAATTATTTAACCCCCATTTATGGAGCTGTTCAGTTGTGCAGTACCTTCTTCTTCTAATATACATACCCTCAAAAAGAAAATATCCACTTCTGTATAGATATATCAGTCAAAGTCATTTCTCATTCTGATGCTCAGCAAGACATTAACTAACATTTCATTGCAACTCTGAAATCCCTTAAGATTGCTGCCAACATAGAGCTGAAAACACCCAGGGACCACTCAAACACATTGTAACTACAACATTATCTTGATCAATGTATTCCACATTATTGGCTACTGTATAATGAAGTCAGCTTTGCGGGAATTGTCTGCAACTCAGTTTTATACACTGTGTCAGTTTGTTCAATTCAAACTACTACAGTTGTAACACACCTCCTGTTTGGAATTCTAAGGAAGTCAGGAGGCAGTCTTAATGGATCAGTTCTTAAATTATATGGAAGTTGAGAAACCTGAACTTCCTAGGGAGACCTGTGAAGCAGACTGCCAAAATCAATCAGATCTGTGAGAAGTGAGGCTTGAAGGTGAGGCCCAGTGAGTGGCAGAGATATTTTGGCGTGTTTCATACCTGATGGGAGCAGTTGCATGCTCTGTCTTGGACTGCCACTTTCTCCTCTTGATGTCTATATAACTTAGGTCAAAGTTACAAGATGCTTATATAGCTGGAGTTATAAGATATCAATATAATCTGATATACCTATATAACCTGATATCGATATAACCTAAATCATAGCCTTTTATACCTATATAACCTGAATCATAACTTTTTATACCTATATAACCTGATATAAATAACTTTCTGTACAATGTCATTGCTAGTATATGGTCAACTAGCTGCTTAATGCTGAATATACATAAAAGAAGAAAAAACTCACCAGGTGGATAGGTTCCAAGATAGGTAGGTATAGTACTAATAAGAAACTGGCAAATGTAAAGCCAGTTAGACACAAAATAAAGAATTTAGGCTGGTTAGGACCAGACAGACCAAGGAACACCATAACTGCACATGCTCCGAAGAAAAAGTTGAAAAGTTCAGATGTGAAGAAAACCTTGGAAGCCTTCATCAAAGACCCCTGATGACCCCTGAATTGGGGAGGTGCAAGTGCAATGTAAAAGAACTATCTAATGACCATGAGATCTATGTAAGTAAATATAGATATCCTATGTAAATTAGTTCCAGTGTGTACCTGATTATGTTATAGTGATGTAGCAACACTAAGCAGTACTTACTGTTAAAAATATACCACAGTACTTGACAGAGGTGGGTGAGTTAGGTGGAGATATCTCCATCACTACCAGAGCTGCAACACACAAATACCTGCTCTATAGACACTGGTCTATGGGGATTGATTTCCAGTCTAACTTTTGAGCATCACTCTCCTGAAGCCTTATCTCCAGCCTGTGGTGCTGGCGAGCAGGCCCAATTCGGAGCACGGCTGATGGGTATTTTGCCATCTGGTGGCAGTTCACAGGGGAAAGATCTCTGTCACCAACACTTGCTATCCCTCAGAAACATAACCAGAACAGATGAGTGTGGTCGTAGCAACTGACAAATGGATTTCAGAAGGTTCACGGCAGCACAGAACCACCCAACTCCTGCAGAGACCATTATCTGCCCACCTGCATCTCTTGCATGTTTTCTGCATGCCTGTGGTGGCACCTGAAATGAAAACAGAGAAGCTCATCAGCTGTATTTCTAAAATGCTGTAGTTACTCTGGGATATATGAAAAAAAAATTAAACAAGAAGGAAGAAGAAGGAAGGAGAGAGAGAAGCGAGGAGAGAGGGAAAGGGAAGACCCCCGCCCCATCTTGGTTTAGAAAGACAGGTATCTGCCAGGGAAAGCTGGAGCTTCCCTTGGAATGGAGAATGTAAACCCCCTCCCTCCAAATTATGGTAATTTTGCAATTAGGGGCTTTCAGTTAAAGACATGGGAGTAGGAGTAACAGTTCTTTACTAGGAATATTAAAAATACAAATGTAGCAGTACAAAAAAACAAGCAAACAAACAAAATCCTAGAAACACTGACAGTCAGAATATGACCTGACACCCTGTTGGTCAGGTTGTTGGTAGCAGTCCAAATAAATCCTTCTGGACTAACAGATGTGGTTCTGTTGAAGTAGAGATGATCCTGGAGAAGGGGACCAGTAGTGCCAAGAAGGGTCAGGTCTTCCTCCAGGAAACCCAGGGAAAAAACAGGCTGCCTTGGTGTTTCTCTCAGTTTTTATTCAGGTAGGAATGTTTGGCTCCTCCCACTGGGTGGAGCATCTCACAATAGAAAGATGTGATTTTATGAGTCATGTGGTGAGCCTTAATAGCCCATTAACAGAAAATATCATCCTGGAGGGAGGATGGGTCATGGAAGAAAAAAGAACACAGCCCCACCTGGTTTTAACAGCTGCCCCATTAACAGAAGGCACCTGCCTCTTCCACCCTAGAGTTGTGGGGAATGGGTTATACAGGAGATAAAGAAAACACTTCCCCAACCAGTTTCAACAGATGGAAAATAGAATAGATATTTTTGGTTACATCTTGCAACCCAAGACACCCCCCACACACCAAACTGAAAGGCTTGACTCCTCTGCTCCCTTTCGTCCTGAAAGGCACTGCCACTGCCATACCTGAGAGGGCCTCCTCCCAGTCCCACGGCCTCCTGCTCCCAGCATGTGCCCACGTTCCCCTGTGTGACACACTCCATGGTGCTGCTGCTGGCCTTGTCATGGGGACGGATGAGGACAAGACTGAGCCCTCACATCTCCACAGGAATCTAAGATTTGCTGAGGTGTGAGTGTCCCTCTCAGAGAAGGGACATCAGGTACAAGGTCTCACTGGCTGTGGTCCTGGTGTCCCCCTGCTCTGTAATACATGTTTGTGTCATGGAGCAGCAGGGAGGAGTGATGTCACATCTGGTGCCAGAGTGAGCCAGGGAGGGGGATGGGGTGGATTCTCCCACTAGGAACTCCAGGTCCCAGTACCAACAGCTTGGGCAGTGCCAGTGCTGTGGCTGCTGCTCAGCAGAGTACAAGAGCAAAGATCCTCTGAACTCTCCCCACAGAAAATTGCCATTGGGCAAAAACACTTTGTAGTGAGGAATTCCAAGGACATGATGGCTCAGGGGAAGCACATACAAGCTTTCAAAGGGGAAGGCTCTTCTGCAAAGGAATTTTTTGGGTGGGATGAGGTGAAACTGGTCTGCATGGATTATGGGAGAGGAATCCTAGACCTTCTTCCTTTCGCAGCTCTGTGGAGAAACAACTCCCAGAAAGATCTCTTTAGCTTCCAGACTGGCTGTTTTTCAACTCAGAAGTGAAAATCCTCATGTGTAGGAGCTTTGAAGCCTGTTTTTGATGGCCCAGGTCACTTGTGATGGGCATTGGTGAGCATACACTTGCAAGCTCTAGCACAAATTCAGTTGGTTTATGTGGAATACCTTTCAGGTGATATCAGCAGGATGATACCACAGATCCAATTCTGTACTGCCAGGAGCCTTTGAAAAGCCCAGGCTCCTTTTTGTTGACCCTTTGGCCTAGCTCCCGCCTCTAGGTCTACTTGTGTGCCTAGTAAATATCTGCAATATACCGAAGATTTTCTTTCAGCACTGATGCCTACTTGTGAGAGTATATAAATCGATGAGTGACTGGAGGTAAAGAGCTCTTTGCACAGTGATCCCACCCCTGGGACACAACCAGAGATTCTGTGTAGGTCTAGCCCATGGAGTCCTCAGGAAGAACTGGCCAATTTGCTCTTCCCTCTTCTGGAGGCAATAGTTGTACATGAGCTTCTTCCTGGCTCATGCTTGAGTGTCCATGCTCTCAACCTGAACCACAAGAACATGGACATGGGATGTGAGACCCAAAGCATGAAAACTCTAGTGGGTGAAAATCAACAGCAAATTAACATGAACACATATCCCTAAGTAAACCAAAGGGAATAGAGGCTGGGGGTCACACACGTGCAGCTGAAAGCAAGTGCAAGGAGAGGCAGCTCCTATATATCTCACAGAATCACAGAATGGGTCAGGTTGGAAGAGACTATAGTGGGTTATCAGTTCCAACCTCCCTGCTCAGGCAGGGTCATCCTTGAGCACACTGTAAAGGTTTAAGTCCAGATGGATCTTGATTCTGTCTTGGGGGAAGAGTCAGTTTTGACTTCCTGAGCAATATTATCCCAACTACAAGCTGAAAATAGAAAGAATACATCCTTCAAATATAGAAAATCAGAAATTTCCTTGGGTTTTATTCTTATTTTTACCTTAAACACAGCTTTGAAATATTGTATGGCTATATTTCTCATACTACGAGACTACTGGATGGCTTTCATAATGGGAATTTAAAAACATCCTTCTGAGAAACCTTAAAAGTTATGTACCATTAATTGTCCATCTTCTTCATTTTTCAAAAATGTTCAGTGTAAAATATTCACTGTAAAAGGTACAGAACACAGAACAGACGATGTGGGGATACAGGTATCATAGTCACCCTAGGACAGATACATACCCTTTTCCTGGGAAATCAAATCAACAGGATCTGTTGGCAAGCCTCTTTGGCAGTGTTATTTCAAATGATAGTCTCTCCGGGTGCTTGAGGAAGGATGACCTGGAGGAAGGCAGCTGACTGGAGGATACTGCTCATGCTCTTTGATCAAGGATTTGTGTCAACACCATCTTGTTGGCAGAAGGATGTTCTTAAGAGTGAAACCACTACTATCCAGAAAGAACATGAGGAATGTTTCTTCCATGAGAGAACCTTCATTATCTGAAAGGAAATGTGTTTTCTTATGCATAAATGAGATACTGAAAATTACAGACATGGAGAAAAGTATTTCTCACTGGGTAGTCAGAAAGCTGCTTGTTTACAGCCTTCTAGAGTATGAATGACCTCCGTGCATGGTCTGTGAACACATTGGGTCATAGCAAGATATGTGAGCATACAGAGATTTTTTAATCAGCTGTTATGTGGCTTGCATTTCTTTATCTGCAAAGAGGATCCTGAATGACATGGACTCCTCTTCTTGAAACTAGAGCTGAAAGAAGACTTGTCATGAAAAGCACATTTCATATTTGCTATAAAGGATTACTGCTATTCACAGGATTGTTTCTTTTAGCCTTTCTGACACTGACAACAGCACATACATATATGTGTACTGCAGATGGAAATCTATATAGAAGTAATTGAGGTCTTTGAAGTCTGCTTAAATATTGTGCTAGTGACCCAAGATGAAAAATCATTCTTCTTTAGAAACTTGCTTTCATGCAGAAAGAAGGGAAAGGTAGCTGGTAAATGATCACAATAATGTATAGGAAAGGATGATGTTTCTCAGTAACAGGTTCATCACCTGAATCAATTCTCCTTCTCCCCTATATTGAGTAAATGAACCATAGAGAAAAGAGGAAATCTGATTTTTTAGATGCAATCAATTCTTTCTCCAATGTATAAAAGAATGCAAGTGTTTTATTTTTCTTTGGTACAAGACTTTCATTTCTCTCAATGAGTTTGCTTTGATACTTAGCTCTTTTTGACAGAAGCTTCAGTTTTCCCTCCCGGAAGCTGGTCGTGTTGCCAAGAGAGGGCAGCAAACAAGCACAGAAACAGCATGCCTGGCCTTGTATTAGGTCACACGGGAATATATGGAATCATTAGGACAGGAGATCTGTGCCTTACTATAATTACTGCCCGCTGCACTTAACCTGCTGTTAGTTTGTTCTTACTGCAAAAGCAAACCTCTGAATTGCACTTTTTTATTTCTGTTTTCTTTCAAATAAAATAAGTCCAAAATTCTGTGAAACATTTGAAAATAAATCCTGTGCCATAGGGAGCATGGCTGGACAAACAGCACACAATGCTCTGGGACTGCTGTGTAAAAGGCATGAATCCCACACCTGCCTTTTCATGGTTTTGCAGAGGACTAAATGTATGTAAAAAAGTGTACAGCTACACTATATCTTTGTTTCCATGTGTGATACATACCATTGTTCTTTCGGTCAGCTCCTACTGCAGGCATCATTACACCATAACACAGGCTCTGATCTCCAATGGGCAGCACTTTCATTCAAATCCATCATTCTTCTAATATCCAGAGCCAACTTCTTCATGTGTACTGCTACACAATCCGGTCATCACATTGCCTTAAAGTCATGCTTATTGCAGTATCGAATTGATCTGGGCTGAACCAGCTTTCTTAAAAAAAAAAAAATAACCTGATTGGTATCAATACAGGTAATTATTTTTACCCCAAAAGGGCCTGCAATGTTTTGACTCATCTCTGGAGGCAGTTAGTTCTACTGGCCATATTTTTGAGATTACATTAAAACACAACATTCGCAGCAGATTTTCACTTAATTAGGAAAATGTCATGGCCTGACACATAAAATTGAGGTAGAAATGGAAGGTCTGTGTGGGCTTTGGGTTACTGCAGGACAAGCTGCTGTTTCTCTTTGAGGTTCTGCTCTTCTAAGGTTAAACATTATTGCTGGCCCTTTACCCATTGATTGGAAAACACCTGAAGCTCTACTGATAAAAGGAAACTAATATTTAAGGACTGGAGCACATTGTTCTAGTACAAGGCTAGAACTGTGAGAAAACAAAAAGTAGTGGATGAATCCTGCCACCTGTTCTATACTTAGATTTTAACACATTAATGCCAGCTTAACCTTGTGTACGAAAAAAGAAAAGCCTTGGGTCAGACCAAGACCTAGTTGTGGAAGACCTTGGCAGGCTTCTCAGAGCAGGAGGTGCTGCAAGAACATCAATCCCACTGGGAGGCATTCAGATAATACCAGACACAGACAGCCTCCTGTCAGAAACTTGTCTGGCTGGTGAAGGGGAAAAACAATGATCCCACCAGTGACCCTGCTGATTTCTCCTCAGCTAGGATATTGTGCATGAACCTGCATCTTAAGGGGAAAGACACTGAAAGAGAGGAGGGGAAGGATAGGGAATGGGAGTGGTGGTGTTATGGCAGGAAAACACTCTTCCCTTTGTAGGTACCACCACTCATATATACAAGACCTGTTTCTGCCTCACTTGTCCTCTGTAACCTGTGCAAGAGCACTGGAGTCCAGATTAATTTAAAGGCCAATTCTGTTGTATGAATTGCCTGGAGGGTGTGAGCCTTGGCTGCACTTCCATGCTACAGCTGAACTGGTTTGGCAGCTGCTGAAAGTGGCAGGACCCCTTCTGCTCCACTGTCCCTGTGGGGTTTGCTCAGGTCTGTGAGTTTTAGCTTTAGCAAAATTAAAAACCCCAGCTCCTCCAATGTCTTTGCAGAAAGAGAGGAGACTCCTGTAAGTTCAGCTTGAGCTGTGCAAACAATGATTAAAGAAATAAACAGCACTGAGATAGTGAAAAGCTGACCATTTGGTTTCTGCAGGTGGTGCACTTTGTATCAACCCTCTTGGAGCTGAGCATTGGCTTCATAGTGTTGTTAGCAGTTGAACTGACCCTCTGTCTGAGTGTCACTGATTTCATTAGAGTGTGAGCACAGACCACACAGGGGATGGATAAGATTACACTCTGCCATTTCTATGCCAACATCTTCAGCACAATACCTCCCTTTGCATCACATGAACTACAAGAAGAGCTCTACTCCCCTGGATGGACTTTCCTATTGGTGGTGGCTGATGGGTCTTTGTGGTAAGTACTTGTCCCTGTTGCAGCATTGAGTTCACCAGTGAAACAGTCTGGGAAATATAAATATCAGGGTTTTTTTCAGCATTTCTGCTTTCTTTCAGCAGCACAAGCAATAAGCTTAATCCAGTCAAACAAGCTGTTTGTTTAAAGAAAATCAAAAAATTCCTGTTTCTATGTTGTCCCAGTAGCAGTTCTTCTGGTTTTTTTCTTTCTCTGACTTCTTTTTCCCTTTGTTTATTTGGGGTTTTTTTCTTTTTTTCTTTTTTTTTTTTTTAATGGAGAAAGCAGACATTGGTCACTATGAAAATATTTTTATCACAGAATCACAGAATCACAGAATTTGGAAGGGACCCACAAGGATCATCAAATCCACTCCTGGCCCTGCACAGGGCCATCCCCAAGAATTACACCACGTGCCTGTGAGTATTGCCCAATGACTCTTGAGCTCTGTCAGGCTGGCGCTGTGACCACTTCCCTGGGGAGCCTGTTCCAGTGCCCAGCCACCCTCTGGGTGAAGAACCTTTTCCTGATATCCAAACTAAACCTCCCCTGCTAAAAATTCAGGCCACTCCCCTGGGTCACGTCACTGTAACCACAGAGAGCAGATGTGTACCTACCCCTCCTATTTCCCTCAACAAGAACTTGTAACTGCAGTGAGGTCTCCCCTCAGTCTCCTCCAGGCTGAACAGACCAAGTGACCTCAGCCAATCCTCACACGGCTTCCCCTCAAGGCCCTTCACCATCCTCACCTGGCCCTTCTTTGGACACTCTCTAACAGCTCAATGTCTTTTATTGCAGTGACCAAAACTGCACACAATATGCAAGGGGAGGCCGCCCCAGTGCGGAGCAGAGTGGGATTATGTGTGTGTCCTTTTTGTAATGGGCAGTAGTAACTCCAGATATACTACTCTCAGCAGAAAGCAGCAAAGGTTAATGACTTGAGTACAGGTCTGGGAGACTCCAAGCCAATTAACAAACTATGGGGCTTCTCTGCTGAAATTACAGAGCCTATAAGCAGCATTTCAGAAGTTTGCAGCAGTAGATAAGACTATGGCTGTTTGCTCAAAGTTTGTGATTCTGCATGCTGATGATGCAGATGGAGCCATCAACATTCAGAACCTGCTGCAGAATAAATTGTGTGCTAAATCTGGAATAATCTTTGCAGTGCCACCTTGTAATGAACCTATTTTGGAGAACTTAAGTAATATCGTGAACGGCTTAGCATGGACTATTACACTAGCAACAAAAATTTCTGAATTAATCCTGTTACGTGTTTCAGTCCTTCACCTCCCCGTCAATGCTTTTAAACTTATGCTTATAAATTACTTAAATGCTTATAAATTGCAGCTCTTCTGAGGCCATTAAGCAACCTGCTTACCCAGAAACATTTTTGTTTTGCAGGCTGTTAATGCACTGTAAGAGGATAGCTCTGACCTTGCAAAACAAGGGGACAAATTTTTCCATGACTCTACATACAGACAACAGTGAGAGATACAGAGGGAGGAAAGGATGAAACAGAAACTATAACACTTGTCATGGTGGAAAACTGTTAAAGCAGACCATGTTTAGAATAAAGCAAAGTGATATTCATTGCTATTCTTTTATGAAGGAAGGGAAAACCTTCATTTGACAAAACTAATGGTAAAGTTCTCTCTTAAGGCACGTTAATTAAGTACTGTTGAATGCTTGCCATATACTAAGGCATGCCTGTCACTGTGTTTGCTTAGAGGCACAAGCTGCTGCCAAACTGAAACTTTAGCTATGTTAGGCTTTATCTTCTGAGCTCTGGCAGACGTATATTGTTTTCCATTAACAATGGCAATGTGTGCTTTCCACATCTTGTAGCTGATACCAAAAAATATTAATAGAAGAACTCGTCATCAAAATGAAATCAATGCATTATAAAAGGCATTCCATGAAACACATTCTGCTTTGAGAAACAGGCCTTTCAAGGCTACTTTGGTTTTGTTACATTTGAAGGGTTTTTTTCTATAAAGAAACATTTGCTGATGTGTTTTGTTATATCAAGAAACATTTTCTGGGATAATTCTGACTAAACTTTCTTTGGCACATCCTTTACAGAAAAATATTAGACAACAATTATGTTGTAGAGAATAGTGAGAGAGACTGTGTTTGTCTGCAATGCAAGTGTTTTGATCTGAGGCTGGAAAAGGAGAAGAACAGAAAACACATCAGTTTGAAATGCTTCTTTTTTTTTTTCTCATTTCATGTATTCTAGTTCTCAAGCATATTTCAACAGATTTAAGACAGTTCTTCAGTGTTCCTTTCTCCTGTACTTGATAGGATTGCTAGCTGTGAGTCAGGAAACCACCTTGCATTAGGTATCACTATAGTTTTGTACAGGTGATATGAAATGTAATTATTAAAATAGCACTGGGAACCTATGCTTTTTCTGGTTGCAATGAAATTAAACATGATTATTTATTATTTTCTGAATACTGAAAACCATCTGTTCCAAGTTTAAGGACAGTTAGTTCTGAGCAACAATTAGTTCCCTACTGAAGAGGCAGTAAAAAGGGCTTTAGCATCTGGATCAGCATCTATAATGTTGCTCATGTTGTTCTGCACCATGCTTGTAGGAGGTAGATGGTGTGCTAGCTGTGACAGTGCTTGCATGTGGTGTGATTTTTGATACAATGCTTTGGGTTCTGACTGTTCCTTTTCTTGCAAGAGTAACAGCTGTGTATATCTGTCTCAAAAATTTGGGCCAAGGATCATTTATGGACACACCATGTGCTTCAGTGGCATGCAGGCTGTGCCCTTGTGCTGCAGGAAAGTAAGTTTGTGGAGTCAAGGGGCTGCTGGGTGTCCATAGCCCTTGCAAAGTACTCTCAGTGCAGCCAGTCTTGGTGCCTGGGATGGCAGAAAGACCTAAGCAGAGTAAGAGGGTTTCTTAATTAATCACCCCCAGTGTCCCCAGGGCCATGAGTGGTATCTGTCAACAGCAGGCAGCTGCCTGCAGCACTGTGGGGTCACTCCCCTCCCCTCCCACAGTGGGGTGACCAGAGCCATCCAAGCCCCCTGAGGAGAGCCACAAGCACTGTGAGCAAGGATGGAGAGTTTCAGCTGTGGGAGGCTCTTGGCATTCCTCTGCCACTGCTGATTCATTGAAATGCTGTCTACAGTATTTATAACCTTTTTTATTTTTTCCCCACAGTGTAAACATACTTTTTTCTGTGATATTTAAAATGGTAGATGTAAGACAACATGTCTATAGCATACAGTCTATAAATTACACCAATTAGAGGATTATGCAAAGAAAAACAGAAGGAAAAGAAATGGGAAGATATCTAAGAGAAATAGGGGTAGATGCGGCCTGTCCTGAAATCTTGTGCAGATGAATGTTTACAAAAGGAAAAACAGGCTTGGACCAAACCTCAGCAACCCAGAGACTCCTGTTCTTGGGCTCCTGAGGTGCTGCATTGTTGTTGCAAGTTGTTTCTTCCACCTCTATAAAATAATTCCTTCTCTGTGATCCCAGAAGGTACCAGTTGCTTTGCTGGTGAGAAGCCCATACTTGCAGGTAGTATCCTACTGCGTAGCTCTCAGCCAATGTTTGGCAGTTAAAGTCCTCAGGTCATTTACACTTTAATGTTATTCTCTTTCAATAGCTAGTTCACAAAAAATTGTTCCTACAAGTGTTACTGTCTGCTCATATTGCTGCATAGTGCCTTCAAGAACCACGTAGACAACTATCATGAACACTAAGAGCCTGCAAATAAAAATTACCATCTCATTTCAAGATGAGATGTGTTCCTTGCCACTACTTACCACTGCCCATCTTCCTGCCACACTTACCAGGACACTTTGTGTGCTGACCTGCTGGGTGACTGCTGCTGTAACTCCAGCCAAATGAAGCTCCTGTCACCTGTCTGAGGCTGTACTCACTGCTGACTGCAGCTCTGCTGTACCTCTCCCAGGCAGCTGCCTTCATGTTACGTGCAGAGTTTCCTGAGCACTGCAGCAGAATGCAGCACTCAAAGGGGTATGCGGGGATACTCTGGCAAAGGGTGGGAATTTGTATCCTTCTACGAGAAAAGCCTAAGAAATGAGCATTTCATCCAGTTGTGACCTGATCCTGCTCTCACAGTCATTGATACTAGTGCTGGAAAAGCAAGCTAAACAACTCTCCCCTGTGTTTGGAATGGTAAATGAAAAAGAGTTCCAGAGTTTTGACTACAAATCAAATATATGGAATTGCGTCTAAAGCTGAATTACTGCTCTGCAGGAAAAGCTGAAGAAAACCGTTGCCATGACTATTGCATTTGCAGAGGAGACTCTTTTTTGCATCTCAGAGTATTCTGCAACCAGCAGCCTCCTCATTGTCTCCTCTCTCTGGAGGTTCCAAATGTTACCTTGATATCACTTGTCCCCTTTGTATCCTGGCAGGAGGGAGCAAAGGGTCAGAGATGGGGAGAGACCTTGGGGATGCTGAGTATCATGTGGGCTTGAGTGAAAGGATACTGGCCTGGGTGGCACAGGCAAGGCATGGTGGACACCTGGTTCAACAGCAGTGTTTGAAGCAGGTGCTTTATTAATGGTTGGAAATCCAAAGTGCCCGAACAGATGAGGAAAGGTAGTGGTCAGGCCAAAAAGGGCAGGGCCAGGAAGGCAACACACTGGAAAAATGCTCTCTGGCATCAGTCTCAGCCTCCTCTCCCCAAAGCAGGTGTTCAGAGATGTCCCCATGCTTTGCTATGCTCAGCTTTTAAATGAAGACAATGATCTTTATGTGACAGAAGGCTACACGTATTTTATTTAAAAGTCTTGTAGGCACTGTACAATGGAAAGGAGAACTAACACACTCCTTATGTGTAAGGGTTTATTTGGCTTTCTCTGCAGCTGAATATTTGTGATTTTAATTTTTTCTTTGTTCTGCTTGAAGGCCTATAAGGATTTCTGCAGAAGTGCTGAGAACTATATTAACTGGAACTATATTAACTGGAATAAGCCATTTTCTGGGATTTTTTTTCTCTTAAAAGTACAATCCTATTGCAAAATTTCTGGCATTCATTTTACATGTTTCTTTATCAATTTGACCTGTGGAAAATGTGAAGTCTTGCAGCTGCCACCTCGACCTGCACTGCATTTATCCCTTAGGGAAAGGGCAGAGTAAAATCAGCAGCTCTTCCATCTCAGAAAACCATCCATCTCATTTGGTGTAACCACTGAATTGGAGGAAAACAAACAAACCCACAGCAGAGATAAGGCAGCTTCTCCTCAGATTTCACTGCTGGCTATGGTCTGCCTGCACTCCTTGGCTGATAGCCAGAGTTCAGGGCTACCCAAGGTACCAAGGATAGTACCTGGGTACCCAAGGTACTAGTGGCATATATCCCAGAAATTTATTATTCTTAAATAAGCTAAGGCAATCTGTGGAGAACAGCTTTAATGAGGTCAGCACAGTTAGCATTAAAAGCTAAGCAAACATCTCCACTCTACTCTAGCTGAATCTTCTGAGGCATGCTTCCAAGAAGCCCCAGTAAAATGCATCCAGCTTGCAGAAGGAAATGGAGCAGATGCTTATACCCTGCAGCAGTGGAACTGGCAGCCTAGATAAGGAAGGAATTGGTTACATGAGTGTCTCTTGTAGACTAATGCAGAGATGGGAAATCCATTGTCAAAGGCAAGTGCTAAAAGCTTGTGGACTTTCCTCAAGCAGGCTGGTTGTCTGGACAGGAGGATGTGGGACAATGCCAAGGGGATGGCTGGGATAACAGCAGATCCACAAAGAGAAGAGCTACTGCTGAAAATTAAAAGTGTGTGGGACCACTCTTATCAGAAAATCACCAGACAGGCAGAGACACCCCTGTACAAGGGAACTGAGAAGCTCAGTAGCTGAACCCCATGTCATTTAAAAATACACCAACCCTCTACCTCCTAACACAGACTGAAGCAAGGTTCGGAAATAGTTTTCCTGTTAGTCCATGACCTGTCTTTCTTCAGGGTTAAGCTGGAGCCAGCAGAGATAAACAAAAGAGTACCTAGTCATGATTTAGTAGGAAGCTACCTCCAGAGAACTCTTCACTAAAAGGCCACACATTTGACTCTGACCAGCTGCTTATGGAAATGGTTAGAAGGCAGAAAATGAGAGCAGAACTTTCCAAAGCATGTAAGCATGTGACAACGTGCATGCATACTCACACACACACACACACCCACACACACACACACACCCACCCATGTGGCCAGAAACCACTGGGATTCTTTCTGACAGACAGTATGGTTTCAGGATATATATGGCAGTGTAAAAGGTCATGGCTAGTCTGAGCAGCTCGATGCCTCTGCAGACTTCCAGTGACAGTTACAGCTGCAGATGACTAAAATGCAGGGATGCTTGCAGCACTCTCATCTGAAGCCAAGGACTGAAATACTGCCCGCCTGCTCCCAGCCACTCAGCAGCTTCTGGGAGAGTTGCAGCACGTGGCGTGCCGCAATCCAGACCGTTGCCTAGCACTCACACTCTGTTTTGTTTGCTCTCTCTGATTGTGCTGGCTGGGGTTTACGACAAATGGAGTATTCATCCAATTACCCCGGGCACCCCTTTCTACTGCCATGAATTTGAGGAAAAGCAGCTTTACCACGTGGATGTTTGCTTCCAACTCTTTTTAACTCCCTGAAGCCCTTAGAACATTTCATTAACGCAGAGTGCTCACTAGCTGATCAGGTCTGTAGTTTTTCTCTGCAATGAATTAGTGGAGAGGTCTGTGCAAATGCCTGGGAGTTAAGTATGCATATTCCCAAGTATCATTAGCCTAGTAGTTTCATTGTAGGTCAAATGTCTGTTCTATACTTGGAAAGCAGAGGATGTAATGTATTTTTTATTCCACCCACTGTGGAAATCTTGCTAATGCAATAGCTAAAATTCTGTTTATCAACACTGTTGGGCCCATCTTTTCCTTGGCCTGGGAGCTAAGAAAGGAAAATAACAGGGGAATAATTTCTGTAGTTTCAAAAAAGGGCTGCAAGGAGACTCCGAGAAGTCTGTTCTGAAAGTTTCACATCTATAATATACCAGAACAGGTACAGACTGAGGGACACCAGAGGCTTCTGGTGTCAGAAGGGCATAACCTGAAGTTTACCAGAGTATAAGTATTAGTCAAAACAATCAACTGTAAACAAAATCACAGTACATGCCCAACATGTCTCTGGTAGAAGATCACACCATGGCAGGACACTGTTCAATCCCAGCATGACTAGCAAAATGAACACACCTGGCTTTACCTAATAATGGTACAGTTAAAGTACCATGAGCTAAGCCACCTAATTTGTAAAGCTAAGCTATTTTTTTGTGCCTTATTTTTAAATCTCTATCTTAGACAATTGTGAGCTTTAAACCACTGTTCTGGCGAATCTGAAACTATCTCGATTTTGCAAATGTTGCTTTGGTAGTGAAATTTACTCTGGCAGTTGGTTTTGCTACATTTAAATCCTACCCTGTAAATTTACAAGTCTTAAGGCTCCAGATCTGCTGTGGAGCCTAGGCAGTTTCTACCAGAATGCCATAATGAAAAGCAATGTATTCCTGGCTAGTAGGAATGTCTTAAGGTGTATGAATTCAGGCATGCAGGCCTTTTATTATGCATACCAGGGACTGCCAGGAGAGGAAAAAAAAACTGTCTTCTGGGAGAGAAATTCAGCTTTCACAAGCTTGGCAAATACTGCCTTGAAAGCTAGGTGAACCACTGCCACTGCTTTTAAAGATATAAATGTTGAACATCCGAAAATTGCAATCTCTGTTAACGTACTTTCAAACTCTTGAAATAACACCAGGGCAATGGAGAGAGGAAAGGAAATTTTGCAGCTTGCACATCAAACACCAGAATAAGGTGGAAACCTGTAGGTTAATTAGAATGTATAAAACCTCTGAACTCCTTTAAAATTGCCTTATCTATGCCTGTTAGAAATCCTTGCATCATGTGGAATAGCATGTGTCCTGTAGTATATTTCCTTTACCAAACTACTGCATGTATTTGAGGGAAGTTAATCTATAAATTATTTCTATTATATAAAAATATATATGTATAGGCATATAGCTATACAAATGTATAATTTAATAGCTAATAACATGAATAAAACCAGTATTATTCATAAAACTTTTTATATATTGTAAACAAACTTAGATCATTGCCTTCTCATTTCCCTGTTTTCACAGTACAGAAAAGATTAGAGAGCCAAATACTGTTATGGATACTTGGGACAAAACCCTGACTTCCCCTGGAAACAAAATGTCACCCTTACACCTCGGGGTAGATAGGCAGAGATGGTTATTTCCTCATAAGGAAAGAGGCACCTCCCGACACCAGACTTCTCTGTCTCAGCCTGCCTCCACAGGCAGACTGCAGACAGTTTCTGCTGTCACTGTGGGTTAAACACCAAGGGACAAGGGAAGCTCACAGCTTGCAGGGGTTCAGCAAACATGCCAAAACTTTTCAGATCCTGCTGACTCACATCTCATAATTTCTCACGATTTTAACACCAATCTGCACAAGTCTGTTTGCTGATAAAACAACTTATGATTCACCTCCCAGAATTTCATTGTCAGGCTGATAGAAAGAAGAGTTTCCAGTTAAAGGAAGAAACTTTGTCATCTGGCTTGTCCAGAGTGCACTGCCATACGAAGGGCTGAGTTTTTAGACCAGAAGTCAAACATCTAGATCATTGATGTCACCTAACGTGAGCAAACAGAGGTTCAGAGATTGAGCCTACATATGCAAATACCTCATGCATACAATCTCCCCAACCTGAGGGTGTGTCTAAGGCACATGGAGCTTGCTGTCCTGAGGGAGAGAAGGCCATTTTGTGATGCAGCACACAGACATTGCTCTTGAATCAGGCTTAGGCAAGATGAGAAGGTTCCTTGAGCCCTCAACCTGGCCCTGACCTAGGGGTGCAGGTTTGCATCCCTGACCAGCCAATGCAGGGCTCTCCCCACTGTGTCTCAGCCCCTGGCAACAGATATTTCCAGCACAGGTGTCTCTGTCCTCACAAAGTTCTTCTGCTTTATGTGAAAATACATAAATATTCATGGTTAAGAGCAAGTTTCAGTGTGTAGCATCAGTGGTGGTATCTGTGACACCACTGGGGCTGCCAGAGGTGTGGGCAAGTACTGGCAACCAGGAAATGGCTTTACTGGGTTAAGTTTGGCAGCAGTTGACAGGAGTTTGCCATCCCTCCCTTGTTGCCCAGCAGTCAGGGTACCTCAGGGAAGACACAGGATTCAGGCTGTGCTTGAACAGGTGTTTCAATTCATTGAATAATTTAGCCTTAGATCACATGCAGGCAGTTGCACAAATGCTTTATGCATCTGTCTGCTCAGCTTGCCATTTGCTCTGACTCCCCTTTTTGGAGGCCTACTTGATGTAATATCCTATAGTGCCTTCCTGACCTGACTCTCACCCAGGCCTGTGTAGACAACTGGGTACCAGTTTAGGGAAGACACAGACTCAGACATAACACAGAACATCTGGGGTGCTCGTCTACCTTGCAAAATGTAACAGAGATTTTTCCGAGTTAGCTTGGGGCCTGACAGAAGTATAGTCATGCTGGGGATACCAACTGTTGCATGAACAAAAGTGAGATAAAGACTTTGAAGAAATCACTGTATTAATGTGTATATATGCCTTCTAGTGCCAAAGTGAACAACTGAGATGTGGATTAGATTAGACTTCTCTTTGCTGTATTGCTGAGCATAGTCTGCCTTGAAGATGAAGAAACCTTCACACCTTGTGTCATAGCGACAAGGAAGTGAAGAGCTGAAACTGAATACAGCACTTTACTACCACATCTCTTGTTGAAGTCAGAACGTGACTTCCAAAATATTATCAACGGCAATCTTGAAAACCCTTCAACTGGTTCAGACCAAGCACTATCAAGAACTGCCTAGTGACCCTGTGACTTTTTCCTTATGGTATTACCATTTGTACACACAATGAATATCAGTTCTTCAATCTGGAATGAGGGATGTGAATACAACAGTAAAGCACTGGTGTATGAGACACAGTGCTACAGAGCTGTGACCCAGACACTGAGAGGACAACATGAAACCAGAGGTGTCTTCAAGGTGGGTAGCATGTTAGTCCCTTGTTTATGTGACAAATCCCTTCTGCCATCTACTGTGAACAGCTGTGAGGACAAGAATACCCTGAGGTGAGAACTAAGCAATCTCAACACTATTATTTCACTGAACACCATTCTCCATTCACAACTTTCAAAACCAGTGTTTTGAGGGGAGAAACTGCAAAACTGAACAAGCATCAAGACTAACTTGTTATTTTCAAAGGCATGCATTGTGTTTGTGGCACCAGCAAAGATCCCCGCCTGATATCAACACCCCCATTCCCCATGGGCATGGGGGGCCATTTTTCCTACATCCAGCATGGCGCCAAAGAAAGGGGGAGGTAAGACAAACTAAATTGTTGCTGGCACTGTGTGCCCATGACAGATTGACGAGCTATGAATGGTTGAAGTTGAAACCTTAAAGCATGGATTGGTATCTCTTATTTTTCATGGTGCTTCTGGTACACTGGGTCAAAATATTTGCTTTTTACCTCTGGGAAGTTTGGCTTAGGTTCATTCTGGGAGTCAGACACTAGCTGCAGCAGGGAAGCCCAGGCTGGGGCCATACCATGCTGGGTCTCAGTGCCCCCAGAGACAGGTACTGCCAATCAAGTGCTTCCTCCACAAGGCAGTGTGAAAGTGTGAAATTCATAGAACAGCAGTCAGGAGGCAGCCACATTGTCAGACCTCCTTAAGTCCACTTACTTAACGAGAATGGCCTTCTTAAAATATAAGTATGATTAAATTCTTGAAGATGTATATATAATGAGACATGAAAGAGAAAAATGGCAGCAGGGCATTCAGAAAAATATAACTCCTGTAAAATTTTCCTCAATAATTAATTTCTCTGCTTAATTCATAGATGATTACACCTAGTTACTCTAAGGCAGATTTCAGAACTATTAAGGCAGACTTATTATTTGCCACAGGAGTAAGATATTTTTATATAAAGAAGCCCAATGGTCTGACAGGCAGCATCTGAACTCTCCATCAGTGTGTCTTGTGGTTGCATGCACAGGTTTATCTTCTGCCATGGTCCAGGCATTCCATCTCAGCTACCAGACACCATTCCTGTTCTCCTCTGGCCTACTTGACCAATATTCCTCCCCTGAACCCTGTCCCAGGACCTCGGCCTAATTCAGAGCTGGGAGGGGGTGAGGGCGGGCTGTGTTTGACACCCCCTGCGTGCATTACTGCACCCACTGCCCTGTAGTTTGCAAGCGCATCAGGGCTGGCTGCACTGCTTGCTGCCTGTCCTGAAAACTCCAGCAATTGAAGGGGGAAGGTCAGTCAGGTTATCATCTCCGTGCTCCCCCCAGCACAGAACTGTTCCCTATAGTACCTTATTTACATGTGCTATAATTTACACAGCCCACCATGACTATCAATTAGCTCCCACAACTTTCAAATTATTTTTCTGGCCTGGCAGAGCCTCCCTACCAGTATATTATTTTTGATGCTAAGTATGCCCTTTCATCTGTTCATTTTGTTTCTAGTTGCTGTTGACTACACCCGGCAAATCTCTTCAAATAAACCCTCCTTTCCACTGACATTTCTTGAAAATGTTCTCTTTTCTTCTTTCCCCCACTTCCTTTTAATTTAGCATTTTCACACAGTTAGGTCTTTAATGCCTCTCCATAAATACCACCACTTCCTTAAAAAATTTAATGGCTTTACTCTAAATTCCCATCCGTTTCTTATGATCTTCCTTCTTCTGTATCTTGCAGACAAACCAGCAGCCTGTGTACCACCTTGCCAGCACTGACGACAAAGGGACAAAAGGTCACCCAGCCTCTGATACATTGCTTTTGTACAAAAAATTACAAATTCAACTGGTTTTCTCTCTCTCTCCCTTTTTTATTCTCCCTCCCCCCAACACTTTTTTTTTTGAAGTGGGGAAGCTACTAGATTGCATTTCAAATTTATATCCAAATTACTGCCCATTAATGCTTATGAGCCTTCTCTGAGTTTGTTTCTGTATGTGGCTCCTTTCTGAGACTTCCAGGTAACATATTTGGTTGTGACAGAATATCTACATTCCCTTGCTCAGGTGCAGCTCTTTAAGGAATTTTTCTCCCTTTCTATTATCATAGGAATGCACAGTAAATGCTACATCCTAAGCCTGTAGCAATCTCATGTGAGGAAAGCAAATTTTGCACCAAACAGCAACTTTGTCCAGAGCATACTCTGTGCTGCAAAACTGGACTTCTAATCCAATTTTTTTTTAATTCATGAAGCATATATGTACAGAACCACAGAATCATAAAATAGTTAGGGATAGAAGGGATCTCTGGACATTATCCAGTCCAACCCCCCCCACCAAAGCAGGGTCATCTCCACCTGGAGATGACCATCTCCATCTACATTACATGGGAATATATCCACGTGGGTTTTGAATGTCTCCAGAGTGGGAGAATCCATAACTTTCCTAGGCAGCCTGTTCCAGTGCTCTGCCACTCTCAGTGTAAAGTTCTTCCTCAGGCTGAGGTGGAATTTTTTGTGTTGTAGTTTATGGCCATTACTCCTCGTACTACTGCTGGGCACTACTGAAAAGAGTCTGGCACCATCCTCTTGGCACCCACCTTCGAGATGTTTATATGCATTGATTCCCTCTCTGTCTCCTCTTCTCTGGACTGCAGAAGCCTAGCTCCCGCAGCCTCTCCTCTCGTACGGGAGATGCTCCCGATCCCAAATGATCGTTGTGGTCTCCACCGACCCTCTCCGGCAGCTCCCTGTCCCACTCGTGCTGCGGAGCACAGAACGGGGCCCAGCAGTGCCGGTACACAGCACAGATGTGTCCGTACAAAGCCCACGGCGTGCCTATGAAGTGCCTTCCCAAAGTACCTCTGCGGGATTCTGTGGGATTCTGTGAGACCTTCGTGCCCTCCGCAGCCCTGCCGCGCTGCTGCTCCCCGGCGCCCCCTAGCGGCCCGCTAAGCCGCCACGGCGTCCTCGAGCGGCGGCGTAGTCCCGCCCCCGGGCGCGCGGGGCGTGGCT
>JANPWX010019880.1:1545468-1647417 GCA_024734555.1 Trochalopteron elliotii
GGGCCGCTGGGCTCTGGACGCAGCGGGTCCGGTCGTGCGGCGAGCGGAGGGGTCGGGCTCTCGCCGCCACCCGGGGCTGGGCCGGTGTCCGGCCGTCGCCTTTCCCGCCCGGCTGCCCTGCAGGTGCGTGTCTGCGGGTCTTCGGCGGGAGCCGGGGGCTCTGTACCGGGGATACGCCCCGAAACGAGTCGGGGGTGCAGCTGACGGAGGAGTGAGGGAGAAGAGCATCGTTCTGTGTCGGGTATGGATAACGCGCTGATGGAATCAGCCCTCTCCTCCTCCCCGTAGTTTTCCTCAGGGGCCACCGCGCGGCCCGGGAGAGTCCCGAGGAATGCAGCTGGACACCGGCGCGCCACAACAGCGACTTGTTTGGGTGTAGCTGTGGGGAAATACAACGCGGTTGCTTGTTTGCGAAGTAGGAGGTGAAAACATCGAGAATTCTCCTTTTGCAGATTTGTGATAAACATAGCCTGAGCTTCGTCAGAACCCTGTTCGAAGTCTCCATGTTGTCCTGTCTGGATGAAACTGATCTGACAAGAAGCTGGGGACATTCTGTATGGGCTAAGCAGTTCCAATAAACTCTTGGGTGAAAAATCAGGTGTGTATCCTTCAGGAAGCAGAGAGGTGCAGACTAAATGGATCTAAAGACAGCGGTCTTCAACGCAGCTCGTGATGGCAAGCTGCGGCTCCTTTCCAAGCTACTGGCGAGCAAAACAAGGGAAGAGGTGGCCCAACTGATGTCAGAAAAAACCAATGGTGCCACACCACTCCTGATGGCAGCCCGCTATGGTCACCTCGACATGGTGGAATACTTGTTGGACCATTGCTCTGCCTCGATAGAGGTTGGCGGCTCGGTGAATTTTGATGGTGAGACTATTGAGGGGGCTCCGCCGTTGTGGGCAGCGTCAGCCGCCGGCCACTTGAAGGTTGTTCAGTGTCTGTTGGATCACGGTGCGTCTGTCAATAACACAACGCTGACAAATTCAACGCCGCTTAGAGCAGCCTGCTTTGATGGGCACCTGGAAATAGTCAAATACCTTGTGGAGCACAAAGCAGACCTGGAAGTATCAAACCGTCACGGGCATACCTGCTTGATGATCTCATGTTACAAAGGTCACAAAGAAATTGCTCAGTATTTACTTGAAAAAGGAGCTGATGTGAACAGAAAAAGTGTTAAAGGTAAGTTAGTTTTTTCACTTTCATTGTGGTAAATAGGGGTCAAGTACTCATTTACATTTTTAGGAGCCTGATATCCAAGAAATATTCTTCTATTCTCATAAAACATAAAATATAAAGTGTTTATAGCTGTGTTTTTTGCTTTTTGTTTTTAATTTACTCTTTTTAAACGTAGATTATAAAATTTTGTTTTGAATTGATACATTTTAATCATAAATCCCTAATTCTTAAAAGACTTAGTCATATGAAATGTCACATTTATGCATGTGTTAAAAGCTAATAAACTTGCTGAGACCCACTCTGTGTAGTAGGCTGGTCTAGCAATGTACTCGTATTCTTGGTTTTCCTACTATTTCTTAATAGTCTTAATTAACCAAATCAAGTATGGTTTTATGTGCAGCAATCTGTGCCAGTAAGACTGATCTAAGGAAATACACATGAAGGAGAAAAATTTTGTACTTTGTGCATTGGAAAATGAATAACCACTTTGCTATTCACCCACTCCCTCCAGGTTACTGAGTAATTTTGTACCTTTTCCAATGCTAGTAAACAAAAATATATATTAGTATTAAAGAAAGGAAGATGCAGGTGACTGTGATCTCAACAGAAGGACTTCCAGTGGCTCACGGATCTCAAACCCATTTTACAGTTGCTCTGGTGTTAGTACGTAAAGTGAAGAACTCTGGCTTTTTTTTCCTGTGATCATAATTAGTTGGATATTTAAATTTTTTATTGCATATCAGACTTACACTTAGTTGTGATATTAGCCTGAAAAGCACACCAGTTAGTGCAAGTTACAGTTAATTTTTTATCTCACTGAGCCAGGATTGTTTCAGCAGGCTTTGGGTTTTTTAATATATATCAATATTTATACAAAAGCTCATCTGCCAGCAGTTCTTTTTGTAGCATAATACTTGTACTGCCTTTTCCAGGCTAATTACATTTGTGACTATATACCGTACCTCCCAGTTTTTTGTGTTAAAATATTCTTTGTGTCTGGATTGTTCTATGATGCTGGTGAATACCAAATGTGAGAGTAATCTTTAGAAAAGCTGCTTGGTTAAATATGCCTTTTTTCAGCAAATCATGCAAATATGTGGGTTTAGCGTAAAGAAAGCTAAACTACAGATTTGTCATGGAGGTGGGCAGAGCAAAATAAATCTTCCTTTGTAAGGGTTTGAGGTTGCTTATGAATCATCATGGACTTGTGGTAGGATAAAAATGTCATTTTTCTAAATAACATTCTGGGAATAGCAAGCTAAATATAAAGCGTGTAAGCAGCTGAAAACCTGGGGTTTAGTTTTAAACCTATCCCTTTATATGATAGGTGTGAACCAAGCAATGCTGTTAAGTATTTGATTTAATAGGGAAAAAGATGTAATTCTGCAGCTCTTTTTCTCCCTCACTTTGTGTTGGTGGAGTAGGCTTTACCTTTTTATTCACTTCATTAGTGAATTAGTATTATTTGTCGTTGTTTAAGTGGCTGAGGATTTTCACAGTGCTGTCAATTATTATCTTAATTCCTTTCTACTTCCTTTAGTTTCTGTGTGACTTGCATCTAGGCACACGAGCAAAGGTTCTTAAGGTAGATAAATAATGCTTAATTAAAGAGGTTGGATTGGATATGGTTCAGCTCATGAAAACTCATTTTATACTTCAAACTGTCATGTGATGTGTGTACGTAATAGGTATCTGTTGGTAATGTGTGGAAATCCCCTCTGGTAGGACAGGAGCATACTTTTTGGTATCTTAAAGAAGTCTGATCTCTGAAGTTACTAAATAAGCAGCAGTGAGGTAAAGCAAGCAAGCAAGCGCTGTAAACACTGAAAGTCATCTGTGGAAAGGCAGAAGAACTGAGGAAAATTGGTAGCTGGAAGTATTGTAGCAGTGGCTGAGATTCAGCAGGTAACCTCCTCCTCATTTTTTCTGTTTTTTTTTGTTTTTTTTCTGAAATGCTGTTGATTTTAAAATTAATCCAACAGGATTAATAATACATTGTCACCCTCCCCCTCAAAGAGTCTTGTGTATTACTTTCAGTTTCTGCTCCTCCCTGCTATGTACTAGATAGTGGACAGTGTGTCCTGTGCTTGTAGCAGGAAGATAACAGAGCACCTGAGTGTTCTGCTCCTGAGTAGTAAAAGTTGTTGCTGCCCTTGTATGTGAGCTCTTTTTAGATGGGCCCCTTCCTGGGCCATGTATAGAGAAGCCTGTTGTTCCGTGAAAGATGGAAAAAAACCCATGAAAAATGTAAAATTGCAATGCTCCTTGTAAGAGTAGAACTATGTAACTTCAGTAGAGTTGCCGTTGCGGGAGATTACTATAGATTCTTTTTCAGATATTATTCTTAGAGCTTGTGTGAGGGTCGGGGGCAGAATTACTTGAACTATATCTTGTGGTTTTTCACGGGATTTTCATATTGCAAAATAGAACTTAATACCCAGTTTAAACCTCATGAACAGATAGATATGAAAAAGTTTCAAGGGGTTGACAGTTGCAGGGAAAAATCTGAGTACTTTGGTAGGAAAAAATAGGTACATTCACATGCATCTAGATGTATGAAAGAGTAGGTGAAAATGTGTGGTAAAATCCTGCTTTTAAAATGCAGAATCCCACAGTTGTGTTTTGGACTATGGAAATTCAGAATTCAGAGGTTCTTGAAAAAGTTACAAAAGTACAGAAGTACAGCCAGGAAATTAAGATGTTCATAAAGATTTCAGAGTGTCTCAGGTAAGATGCTATGCCAAGATGAATAAGGCGAAGTGTAGCTCTGGCAGTGTGGCATCATGGTAGATGGTGCTGAAGACAGATGTTTGTGTAGATGAGTCCTCAACTGTGAAAGATGGCCAGTGATTCTGAATTTAAAGTGTGAGCCTTTGGTGGTATTTGTTTCTACTGTTTTGCAGATCTGAACTTCCCCACAGTTTCTCTGAACTTCTGTGGAGGATTTAGGCCACAGCACTGTAAGCAAAGGATTTAAAAAAGTATTTTAGTTTACATGAACAGTGTAAGCAATGGGGGCAAACTGATTGGTCAGGTAAGAAGGGTGGATGAGTTTTATTATTTTGTAATTGTGGAAAACAGCAAAGATATCTGTAGATAGGAAGCAGCCTAAGGAATACTTCACAAAGTGAGTTAATATACCACTGTCTCTGATTCGTAGCTTTCTCCAGTGTACTACTGTCATGGTTTAATGCTAGCCAGCAGCTCAGCCCCAGGCACCTGCTTGCTCACTTCCCCACCAGTGAGACCAGGGAGAGAATATTTGTGGGTTGAGATATTGATAGTTAACAGGCAGAACAAAAGCCATGCACGCAGGCAAAGCAAAACAAGGAATTAATTCACCACTTCCCATGGCCAGGCAGGTGTTCAGTCACCTCCAGGGGACCAGGGCCCCATCACATGTAATGCTTACTTGAGAAGACAAATGCAGTCACTCCAAATGTTCACCCCTTCCTCTTCCTCTCAGCTTTATGTACTGAGCAGGATGTCACATGGTCTGGAATATCCCTTTGGTCAGTTGGGGACACCTGTCCCAGCTGTGTCTCCTCCCAACCTCTCAGGCACTCCCAGCTTCCTCACCAGTGTGGAAGTACAAACAGCAGAAAAGGGCTTGGCTCTGTGTAAGCCCAGCTCAGCAATAACAAAAACATCTCTGTATTATCAACCCTGTGTTCAGCACAAATCAAAAGGACAGCCCCATACCAGCCACTGTGAAGAAAATTTACTCTACCCCAGCTGAAACCAGCAGAACAACTCCTGGTTTGAGAAGCTGCAAATTAAAAATAAAGTTTAATGAGTTTCACTTGTAGGTAATGATCTCTCAGATGGCAAGTTGTTGCGTGGTTCCTAAAAGTAGGAAGAGTGTGGATAATGTTAGAGTAGCAGAGACACAGTTTTTTCAGAAGGTGGAATCGTAGAACTAAAACAGCAAATGAAGCACAGTTCCATCTCTGTGCCAGATAAGGAGCACGTTCTGTGTCAGGTGCACACTATCTTCTGTCCTGCTGCATTGTGAAGCCTGCCAGTGATTTGTTGTTCGAGGGTGCTACCTTAATATTACCTTCAGAACAGACCATTGCTTTCTCAAATACAGAGTTTTGCTGATGTGTTTCTGTGCACAGTCTCCATTTGGTGATGTGTAGGCAGGGAAATGCTTACTCCATTAATACAAGTGTCAGTCATTTTGGGGATTCCAGATTTGGGCTCTTTGGGGCTGTCTTTGATTTTTTTATTTAAGGTACAATATTTCATGTAAGTTCCCCAATAGAGTTATTTTTCGTTCAGACTGATTGTAAAGAAATCTTATACTTCTGTTTCAATTCCAGACAAGACAATTAAGATCTTGCATTTTGAAAATTTGCAGTGCACATTTTAATAGTTTGTGTTATACTTCATTCTCCTCTGTCAGATTTGCAGAAAGGAAGGGCAAAAAATCCATTTTTGCAGCAATTAGTGATTTAGGTTATGGTAGCCAGGATGGGCCTAATGCAAGGGAATTGTAATCTTTGTTCAAAATACAGGCTTGAAAGGCAGGTGTTTTACCTGAACATAGCTGGTAAATTGTTCCATTGCTCAGTGGCTTGGTATGTGGTCTCTCTTCAAAGTGTTTTCTGGGGTTTTATTAGTGGTTTTCACCAACTCTACCTGCCTTCAGTAGTTAATAGACTCATCAGCAAGCCTAAAGACTGTTTTTTCTCCTCCAGAGTATTAGAAAATCAAAATTTCTTTCTAAGAGATGCTGGAGTAGGCATTCTCTTAGTGGTCCCTTGAGATGAGCACAGAAGTGTTTGGTTGCATTAAAAAAAAAAGGAATACTTTGATTCTTAAATTCCACTGGCAAAGTGTTTAATAATTTTGTAAAATAATATGGTAAACAAGGTTTGGCTTCGTTTCCTCATTTTGGGAAGTATAGAAGCATACAAACCTCTGTCTCTGTGGGTACTATATTAAGGGCTAGTGCTATTTCAGTAAGGGATACTGGAAGGTGTAACACTCAAACCTGTGGGTAAAGGAAAACATCTTTTACACACATGGTAGACCCAGGAGTAGGGGAATTATATAGAGTCGTGTTCTTTCCTTTATGACAAGTGTGGTCTAGTATGTGTTAAAAATACTAATTTTCTTATGCAGTAAACATTAAGGAGACTTGACATGTTTGTTTTCTTCTGAGGGTGTTTGTCTTCTCTGGTTGCCAAGGTTCACAGAATGATTGAGGGGCAGGGAGGGGGTAAAAAAAACCCCAAAACAAAAGTCCTTGGGGTTTTTTATTTCTGCTTGTTTGGTTCACTTGGTGTTGTTGTTGCTTTTTTTTTATTATTCTCTCTGTGAATAAACACTTGCTGTAAAAGTGTTCTGTGTCTTTACTTTTTTTGTTTTGGTTTGGTTTTTTGTTTGTTTGTTTGGGGGGTTGGATGTTTACTTCTTTTTCCTTTTTTGGTAGGCATTACATGGTACAGGGCATTGAAACTTGTGGATATTTTGTATGTTATCGTGTGTGGAAACTGAACTTCAGGAGGGATGTCTGTAAGCTAAATAAGGAAGATAAAGATACAGTTTAAGTTTAATTCTTACTAAAAAGTTTTTGTTGAAATTAAATTATTAACAGCCTGCTGTTATTCATTTAATAATTAGTAATCTTGATAATACAAGTTCTCATGAAGTACTCAGTGAGCAAGACAGCAATTATTCCCTTACAGCATATGGAAATTAGATTAGATTAAAATAAATTGTTGAGATTAGCAGTTATTTGCATTTTGTAGTTAGTTTCTTGAAGGAAAGATATTTAGTTTTTATTAACTATGCATACTGAGCATTAGGATGTATAACAGTCTTGTGCACTGTCTATGTTTGTATCTATCTGGCAATACTTTCAAATCAGTAAAGACTCTTGGAAGACTGAATTACTGTAAGTGCTGTGATAGAAAAAGAAATTAATGCTGCATCAAAAAATTCAGTTTATAAAAGTGATCAATTCATTTGTAAAACTAAAAAATATGTACAGGTGGTTAATTTTACACACTGGTCAGTCATTTAAATTAAATACTTTTTTTCTTTTCTTTTTAATGATCTTGGATAGAAAATCAGATTGGTGTTGAGTTTTAATGTAAGTTTTACAACGTGGGACTTTGATAAGGCGTTTTGGAAGTATTAGGAAGTGGGTGCACTTAATTGGTTACAAATCAAGTCAAATCACTTTCTGTGCCATTTTCTTGATTTGCTTGATGCTTAATTTTCTTTCATTGCCTTGTTACAAGCTATCAGTCTATTTTGAGAATTGCTTGCTTCTGATGTAGAAAGGTCTGTCCTCCTTATGAATTTGAATACTCACCCCACTCTGGTAAGCTTTTTGTGAACACTGAGTAGTTAGTTCTGTGATACATGAAGTGTTTCTGAAATGTTTCTGAGGAGTCCTGCTAACAAAAGAGTAAAGTGTGAAGGTACGATGCCAGCTCCCATACGTTTTTCCATGTATCTGCAAGATTTGAAAGGACTGGAGTTGCAGTTACTCTGTTTCTTTTTTCTATTTTTAGTAAGAGAAAGTTATTAGGTAATGTGAATATTAAAGTTAGAAGCAGTTTGTAACCGGTATTGCCAATACAGTATAGTGACACTCAATATTTAGCAGAGCAGTATCAGGACTACCAGAACCATCTGCAGTCCAGATTTTGTCTGTGCAAGGAGCCTTTCATGTTGTGGTAACACTAGCTGTCTTTGACATGTGATTAAATTCCCGTGGGCCATTTTACAATTAAAAATTGATTAAAAGAATTAAATGAAACCTACTTTAGAATAATTATTCCCACCTTTAAAAAATTACTTTAATTTGACCAACACCATCATATGTGTCTCTTGGAAATTTGCTTATCAATGAGAATTACTTTCAAATTATTTTTGCTTTTTTCCCCTTTTTTCCTTCTTAATACAGCAGTAGATTTAATGTTGTTTTTTAGTTTGTTACTGAATAGCTAATGTTACAAAAATTGAATTCACTGCTGAATTGTGTTCAGCCACTATTTATCACTGTAGATTATATGATCACTATAGTGACACTATAAACAATGTAATGTTTTGAAATGGATGAGTTAATTCACAGAATAGTGGTTGATTTGCTGTATTTCTTTGAACTGTTCAGTTTCTGGTCAATTTGTGGCCATTGTGTAGCCTTTGATTTACACATAAAGGCAGCTCCCATGTTTTCTTTCAAATTCTTCCTCTATTTTAACAGTTAATATTTCTTAAGTTTGGGGTTTATGTTTGGGGTTTTTTTTAAGTTGGCAGCTCTCAACTGTCTGTCTACTCCTAGGCACTTTTCTATGGAAACTTGTGTTTCTTACAAAGTATTCTTCCTACTGCTGTATCTGTGCAATCCAATCAAACTTCATTGAGGCGCAGACACTAAAAATAAGAAGTGATGGTCTTGCATTATTAGTTTATACATGACATAATTTAAGCTGTGGTTATTTTAATTCTAAGGGCTACTGTAGTGTAAATAACTGGAAAATTGCACTACTTCTGATAGGCTGTTTAAACTGAAATCAGTAATTTTAATATCAGTAAAAAAACCTAAATTGTTTCAAATTCAGGGCATCCAGTTGGAAAGACCAGTGAAATTCCTTGGAGTCTTAAGCACATTTCCGCATGTTCTACATAGCTGCATTATAAATTAATAGCATACAGACTGCTGGATTGAGATTACTTGGACAATGGCCAAGCTTATTTTGTGTGGACTTTTTTCAGTCTTAATGTGTATGCCTGGAGATTGATAAAAGAGTATGAAAAGCAGCATTACATGGTGATGGACCTGCAGTATGTAATATGCGTAGCTGGCACTGTCGTGGTTGTCAAAGCTAGCAAAATATATATTAATAGTTGTGAAACAATAGTAAGAACTTTCATGTTACTGATACCTTTTGGCTTATTTGCTTTTAATATGCTTTTATGTTACTATTCTTTAAATATATTAAAAATATTAAAAATATTTCCTTGAAGTCAGAAACAACTGCCAGTTGCAGAGCTCTGCTGTGAAGGATAGTGTATGGAGTTGAGTACACCCTGAAAAAGCTGTATTAACTGTTGGCTCAGCCAACACCCGTGTGCACCTGGTTTTGCCTTTATCAATTAATGCAGAACTGAAGATGTTCTGAGGGACCAGCCATTCTTTAGTTCTGGATTGACTGCTGTGGTCTCATTTTAACTAGACGTTCAGCAGCATAGCAAGAAGAGTAAAGTGTATGTGTATTGGTAAGTTTGTATTCAGGTCTGCATTTGACATCTTCCTCTTTTAGGAATGTCAGGGTCTTGTCCTTTCACATTTGGCATATTGACAGTTTTCTGGTGTGTCATATCAGATAAAGGCACAGAGAATTATAGTTGATAAGCTACGTATGCCAAATTTGCCAACTTTCAATCCAGCTAAATTTGTTTAAATCTCTACTCCTGTAATTGAATGTTTTGTTAGTCTCAATTGAGATTGTAGCGTGGCCAGACCTATAACTCACTCAGTGCTATTAATGTTAAAAGTTGCCTGAGGTATTAGAAAGGTGAAAAATCACTTCTCTTTGTATGAACTAGATTTAGCTTTATGAATCTTGATCTGTCAGGTAGTTTCATGTGCCACTCTGTATTTTGATGTCTTCCTCAGTTTACTTGTTAGTAAATGATTGTAAAATCACTGGCCACTATTCAGAAATGTTTCAGGAAAAGAATATTTTGAAAGTTAAGTTCACTATCAGTAAATGAAGCACTCTAGTGTATCTTATGGGTTTTTTTCTACAAATTTTTTTAATTTTACACTTAAAATTCAGGGGACAAAGTTCATAACTCTGTTATAATTGTTCATGACTCTGGTATAATTGCAAAAGCCTGAGTCATAAACTTTAGAAATAACTTTTTACTCATCTTCTGCCTGAGTTTGATTAATGTGTCAGCTAAATTTTGGCATCTGCTGGGCCTGGATTGAGGCTCAGTTTGTTATGGATGACTCACTTTTTCTGTTATTGATATTTTTCTAGTTGCTGGAATTGAGACTGTCAAAGGGGCTTTAAAATGTGCTGTGAGTTCTTTTTCAGATGGTTCACAGAACACTTTGAGGAAGAAGCAGAAGTTAATTTATGTGTGAAGTTTTGAGAACTGAAGGATAAGGAGAGAAGGAGTGAGGAGTGGATGTTTGGGATAGTAGTGAGGAAACCACAGCAAAATGCTCAGTGCCCGTTAGAAAATACTCATCTAAACTATCTTTAAGTCTCTACATCCTTTTTCTGCATACCAAAACTTGCAAACCATTAGGCAAACATTTTGTGTCTCGGCTTGACGGAAGATAAAAACAAGCTGCTAATATAAAGCACAGAATAAGAGGTCTGCATTGTGGACCTAAGGTGTCTGGATCTGCTGCTGAAAGACAATATTAAATTTAGAGGGGAGTAATTATGGTTTGACCAGACACTTCTGAATTTTGCTTTCCTGTTTTTTTCTTTTCTTTGGCTTTATTTACTTTTACTGTGCCTTATTAGAAATAAGTGTGTTTTGAACTCACATACATAGAAGTTACAAGGAGTCAAAATAATTTTTGTAGACCTACATTAAGTTCCTTGAATTGAAGTGGAAATGGGACGTATTCACTATTTCTGAAGTGTTTTTAATAAGTATGAAATATTGTTTCTTATAAACTTAAATATGTATGAAGTTCATGTTTTGCTTTGGAATTCGCCGTATTTAAGCCAGTGTAAACAATACATTTCTGGCAGAAAGAATGTGTTAGTAGAAAGACTTCACCTTTAGTTTTAATTTATTTCCATACAGTGTTAGGCTTTTAAAGCAGATCTCAGGCATGCTTTTGACTTAGAGTTTCATTATTGAAATACTTTAGTATAAAGAGTATAGTGTGCATTCTAGATATCAGGGTCTGGACAAAAGTTAAAGTGTATGAAGATAAATAGGAGCTGTAGATTGTATAAATGTACTCTTATCCCTCACATGACCTGTAGATTTCTAGTGCTTTCTTTCCTAATCCCCAGTAGTTTGCTTAGAGACTAGAAGTACAACAGCAAAACCCACTGTGTATCACTGTCTTGTTGGTATTTAAAACATAAGCCTATCAAAAATGGAAATAAGGAAGTTTCCTGAAATTGTCTTAACTTTTAGAAGTCAATCTTATTACTAGGAATGGGCAGACAACCATTAGAATAGCAGGTGTCCTTCGCGAGTGTGGAAACTTGCTAGCAGTGTAGCAGAAATTGATAATCTTGTGAGCAGTTGACTGAATTTGCCAGGCTAACGATGTAAGAAATCTTATTCAGGTTGTGAGGCAGATATTAACATGAACTTTCTGTTAATTAATTTTGTGTGAAGCTGAAAAGCTTCTATGCCTGAGTCTGTAATATACATAATATATTATAAAGAAAAGGGTAGATTTAAACTGTGTGGTTTTAAAGGCAGTCAACCACGTTAGAGACTTTGTTAGGAGAGGGCCTGCAGAGTTTGTCTCCATTTTTTCCTTCTGCTCCAGTGAAGTACTCTGAAGTTTAAAACCACCATCTAGTTGCAGCCAAATAGTTAGATATTTAGCTGTGATATCCAGTACTTGCTTTCTAATTTTCTGTGAATATTTTCAAACAGGTAGCACTAGTGCTTGCTAGAATCTTCCCCACATGAATGCCATTAAATATGAAAGCCTGTGTAATATCTTGCTAATGAAAAATAGGAAATTAAATAAAAAGTTGCTTATAACATAGATATCTGTATATTATGTGTTGAGGACATTTTTTTTCTTCTCGTCTTTGAGAATCTGAACAAGAAGAGTGGAAGGGTTAAGGTGAGACTTAAGATAAAGGCCTAAAAAAGTATTAAGAATAGATTCCCTTGACAAAATATCCTTTAGAGTATACCAGCAATCTCAAAGGTCCCAGCTTGAGATGAAGGGTCTGTAGGGATGTTTTCCATTGAGTAAAGTCATTTATTCAAAATATGAAAATCAAAAGAGATTGCAGGTGAAGAGAGGAAGAACTATAGGGTAGGTGAAAACAAAGCCAATACTGGGTTATCCCAGCTTTAATTTTCATACAGATCCCACTATTTTTAATAATTGCTGGAGATTGAGAGGAAGGGAAAGTTAACAAGGGAAGTGGGAAAATTGAAGTGACCTGGAGGTAGCCATCTTAAGTTTGTTTCATACTTAAAAGGTAAAAAATCCCTTACAGAGTAAATTATTCCAGTTGCATTAAGGAATATCAACAGTGATCATCTAGTCCAACTGCCTGACCAGTTTTCAGCTAAATTGAATCTAACTAGTGAGGACATTGACCAAAGACGTCTGAAACACTGGCAGGCTTGGGGAATCAATGACCTCTAAAAAAAGCTTCCTCAGTGTTTGAAGCAAAGTTTCCTCATGTTAAGTCTGAATGTTTCCTAGCATAGTTTTGAGGCATTCCCATGTGTCCTGTCACTGGATACTGAGGGACCTCCCTCTCTGCTTCTCCTCAGGAAGCTGTAGAGAGCAGCATAATAATCCTTCAGCATCCGTTTCTGTGAGCTTGACATATCCAAAGTTCTTAGTAGCTCCTTGCAGGGCATTGCTTCTAGCCCTGTCTCTAACTTGGATGCCATCTTCTGGGCTCATCTGAAGACTTTCACATCCTTCTTAAGTTGTGTGGCCCAGAACTGCTCACAGCGCTCTGGGGAAGCCAGTGCAGTGCTGAGAACAGCAGGACAATCACCTCCATGGGCTGGCTGACTGTGCTGTGTTTGATGCAGCTCTTGGTGGGGTTTGCCCTGGTGACTCACACTGAGCCTGCTGCCAGCCAGCACCCCTGGGTCTTTCTTCTGCAGGGTTGCTGTCCAGCCTGTTCTTCTCCCAATTCATATTTGTGCCAGGGGTTACTCAATGCCAGGGGCAGTGTCCAGTGTCTGTTCTTACTAAATTTCATGCCCTCGATGATTGCTCAATTCACCAATCTGTGGAATCCTTCTGGAAGTGCTCTTGTCCCATGAGAAAGTCAACAGCACCTCCCAGACTGGAGTCATCATCAGGCTCTGGGGCATTCAACTCCTGCATACAAGTCATTGACAAATGTATTGAACAGCACTGGCCCTAGAATTGGGCCCTGAGGAACACCTCTGGTGACCTGTCTCCAGCCACTGGTAGCCCCATTCACAGCAATCCTTTGAGCTCTGTCCTTCAGACAATTCTACACCCAGTGCACCTTGACCCTACTCACCCCACAGCTGGATAACTTGTCCAGAAGGATGTTGTAGGGGATAATAAAAAAGACAAAAAAGGCAAAACTCACTAAAAGGCAAAAATCCTACATCCAGTGTCTTCCCTTCGTCTGCAAGTGACCTTATTTCTAGAAGGATATCAAATTAGTTGAAACAGGACTTTTCCCTTGTCAACCCAAGTTGATAGTACCTAATGATTGCATTGTCTTTTGAATGCCTTACAGTAGCATTCAGTATTATCTTCTCCATAATTTTTCTGAGTGTTGAGGTGAGACTAACAGGTCTGCAGGCTCCTGGGTAATCCCTCTTTCCCTTCTTATAAAATGAAATAACATTGGTTAGCTTCTATTCAGTGGGGACCTCCCCAGACTCCCAAGACGTTTAGTAGCTCATGGAAAAGGGTACTGCTGTAACAAACATCAGCTTCTTCAGTACTGTAAATCCCATCAGGTTCCATGGACTTGTGAAGTGCTTCTCACCTAGTCCCTGAGAAGTGTCTGAGCAAATGGGAAGTCACTATTCCTGAAGTAATTCTCTAAAGACAGGAACTGGGCAGATGATATTTTACCTGTATTATTGAAGACTGAGGCAAAGGAAAGCATTTAATGTCTCCACACTTCTTCACCCTTAGTAGTCAGATGACTATCTTCCATAAGTATCAGTCTGATATTTTCTTTAGACCTCCTCTTGGTACTAGTGTACTTACTTTAAAACCCTTTTTGTTGTCTGACACAATAGTGGTCAGTTTGAACTCTAATTGAGCTTTGGCCTTTTGCATCTTGTCCCTTGCATATATGAACCACAGCTCTGTTAAATTCCTGCAAACCTGACCTTGTTTCCGGAGAGTGTACAGTTTCTTTTTCCTCCTGAGCTCCAAGAGGAGTTCTCTGTCCAATCAAACAGGTCTCCTGTCCTGTTTGCTTGACTTTTGATAGAATGGAATTGCTGACTCCTGTGCTTTTATGTAGTGAAGAATTCTATTTTAATTCTCGTTTGGGGGTTTTTCTTTAACCTGTTTAATTTTTTCAGATAATAATATCAAACATTTTGATTTTCATAATTGCATGGCAGCCTTGCTTTCATAGTACATAAATGGGGAAACAAAACCTATTTTAAAACCATTAATATTTGGGGGGGTTTAACTGTTTTTTTAACTATAAGCATGATGAGATTTGGATTGTAATTTCATATGATTTGTGTTACTGTGTTTGTTGTCTTGCAGGAAATACAGCACTGCATGACTGTGCAGAATCTGGAAGTTTGGAAATCATGAAGATGCTTCTCAAGTATTGTGCTAAAATGGAAAAGGATGGTTATGGAATGACTCCCCTTCTGTCAGCCAGTGTGACTGGCCACACAAATATCGTGGACTTTCTGACCCAGCACGTACAGACTAGTAAGGCTGAGCGCATAAACGCCCTGGAACTTCTAGGAGCAACATTTGTGGACAAAAAGAGAGATCTGCTTGGTGCTTTGAAATACTGGAAAAGAGCTATGGAAATGAGATACAGTGATAGGACTAATATCCTCAGCAAACCTGTGCCACAAACACTAATTATGGCTTATGATTATGCTAAAGAGGTAAACAGCTCAGAAGAGCTAGAAAATCTTATTGCAGACCCAGATGAAATGAGAATGCAAGCATTATTAATTAGAGAACGTATTCTTGGCCCTTCTCACCCAGACACATCCTACTATATTAGATACAGAGGTGCTGTGTATGCAGACTCCGGAAACTTCAAGCGTTGCATCAATTTATGGAAGTATGCTTTGGATATGCAGCAGAGCAATCTTGATCCGCTGAGTCCTATGACAGCCAGCAGTTTGCTATCATTTGCTGAACTTTTCTCCTTCATGCTTCAGGATAGGGCAAAAGGCCTGCTAGGCACTACTGTCACTTTTGATGATCTAATGGGTATACTGTGCAAGAGCGTTCTTGAAATAGAACGGGCCATGAAACAAACCCAGTGTCTTCCTGATCCAATACAGCTGAACAAAGCCCTTTCCATCATTTTGCATTTAATTTGCTTGTTGGAGAAAGTACCTTGCAGCTCAGAACAGGAACACTTTAAGAAACAAACTATTTACAAGTTTCTTAAGCTTCAGCCTAGAGGAAAGAATAACTTCAGTCCACTTCACCTTGCTGTTGACAATAATACTACATGTGTCGGTCGCTACCCAGTTTGTAAATTCCCCTCTCTACAAGTTACTGCTATCCTGGTGGAATGTGGTGCTGATGTAAATGCCAGAGACTCAGATAACAACAGTCCATTACACATTGCTGCACTGAACAACCATCCAGACATCATGAATCTTCTTATCAAGTCAGGTTCACATTTCGATGCCACAAACTCATGTAAACAAACAGCTAGTGATTTGCTGGATGAGAAGGAAATAGCAAAGAATTTAATCCAGCCCATAAATCATACTACTTTGCAGTGTCTTGCTGCTCGTGTAATAGTGAGTCATAACATATCCTATGCAGGGCATATCCCTGAAAAACTAGAGAACTTTGTTTTGCTCCATAGATGATAGTGTGGTGTTCCAGAGTACTGTTTTTGAAGCACGACATGGTGATATTTTCCTTGAGCACTGTTGTGATACACCAGCGTTCCCTTAGCTTGCTCCGTTTTGCTCTCATTGGCTAGTGTTGTTAGCATCAGATCTGCAGAGTTGGTTATCCAGTATTTAATATGAATATGCCATATAATATATTTTGTGGATTATTTAGAAATGTGATGCCATATTTAGACTTCTTAAATTGTCTGCCAAAGGCTTGTCTTTTCTGGTCTGATTTGCCTGTTGGGTGTTTGGGACTGAGTTGAGTATTTTCCACTGATGTCTTTTTACTATAACTGTTAGGTGGGTTTTATACAGTTGGAAGGTCATCTGTTTTTTGTTTTGCTTGAGCGTTTCTACTCTTACTCTCTTCTTTTTCTATGGACTCATTGCTAAACTGTGCAAGTTGTATGGACTTGGTAACATTTGCAACTACCATAAGTGCTTTTATCTTCTCTATGCACTGGCTTAAACATGACTGTTGTGTGTGAGCATATTTCTATGCAGCACTTGGCCAATTTCAACTTAAATGCCAATCTTGTTTTGCAGTTTGTTTAGAGCTCTCTTGAGAATGCTGTCTTCATAGCATGATGAATTTTGGAGTTATTTATCATCTCTCCAAACTTGGGTTTGACTTTTTTTGACTGCTGTAACTGAGGTTGCTTTCATTTTGATCCTCTGGAAATTTTTCCTAAACTGGGGAGAAGAAAATCTTGCTTTTTCTGATTGTAGTCCACTTGAACTTTAAATCTGAAAATTGTTCTGTTGCATTGTGCAGCTGGGGGAAGAGTCTTCATGATGTACAACTGAGATCTTCCCCTCTGCACTAACGTCTTGCTTGTGCTGGTTTTGTGACTAGATGTGAAGTTTGCTCAAAGTTTAACCTCAAACCTTAACGATACACTTCTATGAGAGTAGATCAATTATATGCTCTGCTTTAAAATCTGCAAATCAGCTTTAGCTGCAAAAGAAAACTAAAGCATGTTGATGGCATGATGTTTATCAGTCCAGACCTAGACATCATATAGTATAGTAAGTGGCTGTCTGCCAGGGTATTGAAAGTTCTATAGCAGTGTCCTTTTTCTTCATTTTAAGTATCTTTATAAATACTTGCATGGATTTTTCATCTCTACTATGTCAGTTGTACTTAACAAAAGCAGAAGTTCTGTTGTGTATATAGCTCCTATTAAAGTACCTATTTTTTATAATATTTGCACAACAGCTTAGCTTTTGCAACAGAAAGGGCTCTTTTGACTTGATAAGAAGTCTATAAATGAAGATCATAAATGTGAGTGCGATTCAGGTAATTAATATAATTCAGCACTTTACTGTTGATTAATAGTAGGATTTATTATGGCACATTAGCCCTACAGATGTCTTAAAGTGAAATTAATTTCTGTTGGATAGGATACAGTTTACTTGCAAATTTAGTCGTCTAGCATATTGGGTATTTTTGACTTAATGTTTCATCTCAGTCATGGGCAGTAAGTGTACCTATGGGGTTCTTGTTCCAGAAATCCAACAACTTGTTATATGCCTTTGTCAGAGATAAGAGACATTTAGAATCCAAATTGCTTAGGTTAGGAGGGTCTTTTTAATACTTTAATTTTTAAGTTGATGTTATAGCATTTTTGTCATTTGTGATTGAACTTGAGAAAGAACTTGTCTTGGGAGCATGTAAGAATAGCCCTTCCTTGTTTTTGTTCTGTTTTGGCATTCCTGCCAGTGTATGGCAGTGTACAGGTGCCTACTAGCTTAGCTATTTTTGCAAAAATTATGGGGATGTTTTTAAGCAAAGATATATTGAAAGCAGTGCTGTTTGTGTATTGTTACTACCAGAGTTGCTGTTTTGAAGCAATTTTCGCCAGTTTGTCTCTTGCCATGTCTGTATTGTGTACTTTTATGAGAATCATAGAATCATTTAGGTTGGAAAAGGTCTTAAAGATCATTGAGTCCAACCCTTAACCCAGCACTGCCAAGCCCAGCACTAAACCATGTCCTTAAGTGCCACATCTACATGTCTTTCAAATACCTCCAGCCATGGTGACTCAACTGCTTCCTTTGGACAGCTTCTTATATTGTTTAACCACTCTTTCCATGAAGACGTTTTTCCTTATATCCAATCTGTGTCTCCCGTAATTCAATTTGAGGCCATTTCTCCTTGTTGTATCACTTGTTACACAGGAGAAGAGGCCGACCCCCACCTTGTCACAACCTTCTTTCAAGTAATTGTTGAGAGTTGTGAGTTCCCCATTGAACCTCCTTTTCTCCAGATGAACAACCCTAGCTCCCTGCACTGCTCCTCATCAGGCTTGTGCTCCAAACCCTTCTCCAGCTCCCCTACCCTTCCCTGGACATGCTCCAGCACCTCCATATCTTTGATGTAGTGAGGGATCCAAACCTGAACACAGCACTCAAGGCGTGGCTTCGTGGTGCCCAGTACAGGGGGACGATGGCTGCCCTTATCCTGCTGGCCACACTATTGCTGATACAGGCCAGGATGCTGGTCTCTTTTGCATCACACAATACTAAACTCTAATCAGTTGACTGAATTGCTGTGATTTGTAATGCTTAGGACACATGCTTCTCAACTTTTCATTTGTGAGGATGTGTAGTTTGGTTTTTGAATTTATACATTTTGATTCTTTTCTGCTGCTCTGTAAGTGGGGATAATCAGCAAATTGTACCATGTTAGAAATGCATTATACATCAAGTAATAAAATAATTCTTTTTGTATAGGTCACAGAGAAAAGAATTTTTAGAGTTTTTTACTTTGTAATCTGTTCTGCTCTTTGGTGGTTTTAGTTTAAATATCTGTCTTTATAACTGACAATTGCCCTGTTTAAAATTAGTTGGACATTATTAGTTGGTTGTACAGCCTGAGGAAGAGTAGGCTACAGGGTGACCTTATTAGGACCTTCCAGTACCTAAAGGAGGCTACAAAAGAGAGGGACTGGAGAGGGATTTCTTACGAAGTCATGGGGTGAAAGGACAAGGGGGAATGGCTTTAGACTGAAAAGAGTGAGATTTAGCTTAGATATAAGGAAGAAATTGTTTATTGTGAGCATGGTGAGGCACTGGCACAGGTCATCCAGAGGAGTTGTGGATGCCCCATCCCTGGAAGTTTTCAAGGCCAGGCTAGATGGGGCTCTGGTCTGAGGGAAGGTGTCATTGAGCGTGGCAGAGAGGATGGAACTAGGTGATGTAAAGATCTAGTTGATCTTTGAAGTCCCTTCCAACCCAAATCATTCTATGATTTATGTTCATTAGTCCAGAAATATAATGTAAAAGTTGTTAACTGTTAGCAGTTTTTTAAATGGAAAGTATTCCCAAAAGTGAAAGCATATTACTATAAGTTCTATGTAAATCTAGTGAATATTGCTACAAGAAAGGCTGTTAGCTGCTCTTTGGAAAGAACCAGGCTATTAGTACGTGCTGATTTATTGCACGAATTTCTGTCTAAATATCTACTGATGTGCATCAGTCTGGAGGATTTATCATCTCCATGCTGAATTTAATTTTTCATGGTGATGAAGCTCTCTGCTGAAGGAATACTTGTCTTGCCAGATAACTTGGACTTAGGTATCCTGGCAGATGAGTTCATTCATTTATGGCCACTTTGCATTTAGACCTGTGTTGTTTACACTACTCTGTTTATTTATCTTAATTTTGTAATATTTTTAACTCCTTTTACCATTTTTCTCTTATATTCCTATTTCGCCTTTTTTTCTGGTGAAACATACTGCTTCTGAGCTACTGACACAGAAAAACGCAGAAAACGCTGCAGAAATAATTATATGCCCTGCAGGGATGAAACAGGTTTTAAATTGATTAAACAGCTTACTCCTAGAGGCAGAGGAACTGATACCTCCTTGCTTGTTGAGGCCTCTGAGTTACATTTTTTTTTGGGGAAACAGGATAAATACATAAAGCAGCTTTTCTTCTAATAGTTGCGGATTTCAACTGAAGCACTTCAACAAGAAGATGAAAAATATTCTCACAAAATATCTGAAGTTATATTCCTATTTTTGTATCACTTAGGCTGGTAAGATTCCAACTGTCTGCTGTGTCTCTGTTCGTTTGTTAAGTGCAGCATAAAGACACTTTCTGAAATGCAAGGCAACATTGTAGTTAGTTTTCCTTATATACTTCACAACACTCCCTGGATTGGAAGTAGTCTCGTGTATTTTCTAAGTCCACCAAGAGCTGTCTTTTAACAACTGTTTTGCAGCTGGTTAAAATTAACCTCTTTCTATTTTTACAAACACTACTTCGAAGAAAGTAATGCAGTGCTATAGCAAAATCCTTAAAGGAGGATTTGTAATTAGATAAAAACCTTTTGAGGAAAAGTGTGCCTCTCCTCAGTTTTGTATCAGTTGCAAGGTGACAGTGGCAGGATATGGCTGCTCTCGAAATAGCTTCCTCATGCTTTGAAATATAGAGTGGAATGACTGTTATACTCTAAAATGTTGAGAAGCATGAAAAAGTAGACTAAACACTAATTTTACCTTCTGTGACTGCAATGACGCCAACTGGTATTTAACACTTCGAAGTAATCTTGGTAATTTTGATGAGAGACATACTAGACTGCTCATATTTCTTGGCTTTGAGTGTAAAAGTAACTGTTGAGCCCTCAGTGAGGGCAGAGCGAAAAGCTGTTGGTTTGGTTTTAAATAATGTTGTATTTGTGTTCCATTCTATTGCAAAGACTTCCTATGCAGGGCTAGCTCCGTGTATGGAAATATTGCAGTTTCTTTTTTACGTGAAGTAATTTAGCTTTAACAGTAATGTAAAAAAGGAATAACAAGCTTATTTCTCTGCTCCTACTCTCTTTAGGCTCCAAATGCAGATTACATTAAAAATATGTTTTGGAGAACACCTGTCCGAGTGTATATATCTGTTTTCTCTTGGGTATTACTGGTTGATAAACTACTTTTCCTGTTGAGTAGCTAAATGTGAATGCTACAGCTTTGACCTTCCTGTCATTAAGAATTGTACCTTAAGCAAAAGGTCATGTTTCATGCTCATTCTTTCTGTGAAATTGTGGTCTGGCAAAGCCTTTAAATTTTGGTGGTGAGTAATAGTAAAGAAAAGGCTTAAACTGGATGATAAAGGAGAAATTATTTTCCAACTTTCTAGAAAAAGTAGTTAGTCATACTGTTAATTGGGGGTAAACTTTCAGTTTGTAACCTAAAATAGATAGCAATGCCTTGTAAGAAATAAGCAGCAGTTTTCAAGAAGGCTGGACAAATTAATTTTCTTCCTTACTTCTTCAAGCTTTTGAAGGATCTTCCATGTTGCATGAACAATTTGAAAAATAGAGGAATAGAACATTTCAAGGGTGAGAGAAGCAGAAGGTCCTTGTTAGAGACAGCTAGAGAATTGAAGACTTTGAAGAACATTACCATTGTAATTTCAAAATACCTTTGTAGTTAGGCACAGTAGTCACAATCCTATCCTATAAGAAAGTGTACATATCAGAGAGCTGGAACTTTATATTAGGTCTGATCAATAACAATAGGATCAAAAAAGTTGAGGTTCTGGATGAGGAAAACTGCTCCAGAACTTTCCAGTAGGATAGTTGTCACAGAGATGGCTTTAGTGAATCGAATGTAGGTTCTCTTAATTAGGAAAGGCAAAAACTGGAAAGGATTGCTTACATCGTTATTTATCCTTCTGCAGCTGCAGATGATCAAAAATGTCTGCTGTTACCTAAGGTGTGTAACCATCCAAAAATGCTTCTTGGCAGTAGCAAGTGCTGACTGGTGCTTGAAGACCAAAACTCATCATACAAAGTAGTGCAGGATTAGGGAAAAAAAGAGACCTAGTAGGAGGTGTGTTGCTCTGGCAAAGGCAATACCTTTGTTTGTTTTGCACATAATATCCAGAGGGCCAAATGCCATCCAGAGTGAACAGCAGAAGGCCCTTCTCCCCCACTCCAAAGTCTTCCCTTTGGTTGATCTCCAGCATTCAGAAAAATTGAGAAGAGGCCATACTCAGAAGTTATGGACAACACTGTTGAGATTTGTACACAGGGGAAAAAAAGAATTGCTTTCTGATTCATGTAAGTGTCTGTCAGAAGCCAGTGAGTGTGAGGCAATGCAAATTATGAAAATGGCAACCACATCTCCCATCAGATCATAAGACATGATTGTGAGACATCATCTGGGTTCCTCTCTGACGTTCAAAGGGTTGCTTCTGTCATGTCTCCTGAAGATTGATCAAGTCATAAGTTCCTTACTGAAAATTCTCCTTAGAAGGGTTATTTGGAATTCCCATCTATCAATAATTAGAAATGTAATTCCCATTTGAAATACATGTTTTCCTGGCTTTGTATGTGATCTTCTCAGTTCCAGCACTTGTCAGTCCTTCAGAGAGAGTTGTCCTGTCTCAGCCTCCATGTGGTTAGGCTAAATCAACCAACCAAAAGAACTCCCAGGCTGTAAGAATGAGCAAAAACCAGAATAATCTAGAGTTGAGTAAGCTGACAGAATGATTCAGTTTTCCCTTTTCCCCTCTCTCGATTGTATACTACCAAAAAAAACCCCAGCATCCACAGGCTCACTAAACACTGTTTGCTGCTGAACATGCAATTTAAATTGCCAATTCATTCCTTTTTACAACAGGAGGAATTTTTTAATACAGTAAACAGTTGATCGTTTTCTCTCCAGATTCTGTAGCTTGTATTGTCCTTTTCTAATATTTTAGGTGCCTGGATGTCACTTGTTCCATTTTCACACACGGCATTATCCTAACTGGAATGTGAGGCAAAATACTCAGTGAATGAGCCAGACTTGTATTATTTTTTGTTTCTATCCCATAGTTTCAAAATAGTGAACTTGTCTTTCTCTCCTTTCTTTTTGCATGTGTGGCTACCAGCATTTTATTGGCTAGTCTGTGCTTTTTATTGGCAAACCTGTAAGATGAGGTGCTCCTAGGATGACTGTGCTCTTTTTGGTTTTCTGGCTAAGGGAAGCACATCTCCTGCTTTATCATACTTTGTTTCCCCATAGTGCATAAAGTGGAAACTTCAGGGAGTTAAAAACCGAAAGAAACAAGCAAAAGATCTGAAAAAGAAAACCAACAAAAACCCAACCAAAAAACCACCTGAACAATGAAAAACAACAAACAAAAAAATTGCCAGCAAAACCCTCAAAATCAAACCAGAAAACAGGATCTGCTGTAAAATAACAAAATATGCTGTGTGAGGCAGATGCCCTGTAAGTTGCTGTGAGGAGTGTGGATGTTGCTTCCAGTTCCATGCTGTGGTAACCTCAGGGCCAGACGGCGGGTAGTTCTGTGAGAAGGCTGGTCCTTGCAGGCTGCACCCACCCCAGCCTGCTGTTCAGATCAGGAATATGCTTTTCAGGTGAGTCTCCCCATTGTCCTTCCTTTGCTTGTTTGGGTTTGTGTCACTGAATTGTCTTAATGCACAGCCTGTGTTACTTTCGAATGCACCTGAGCTTAAAGAAGTGTTCCAAAAGCTCACTGGACTAATGGCTGTCCGGTTCATGGGAGCAGACTAAAAGTTGTTCTGAGATAACTCTCCCTTTATCTTCTCCCATTCCTCCTCTACTCCCATGGAGTGCCAGAAACTTTCAATCCTTGCCATCAACTCCTCCATTCTACAGATCTCCTTTCTAATACAAGTGTAACCATAGTTTTCAGTTTCTCTTCTGATGTTAAACATAAGTTGACACATACGCTGGCTTGTTTTTCCTCTTGCTTGTAGGTGGTTACTGTCTATCGTGTGTAACATCCCGTAACCCATGTTCTGCTTTGAGCTGGGTCATGAAAATAAGATAGTGTTGATTGCAAAAGGTGGATCTACCACGTTGTTAACTGCTGGAAAATGAGTCAGCTGTGCCACATGCAGCACTGATACTTCCTCCTGACCGCATGGCTGACCTTAGTACAAAGTGCTGATGATGTGTTGTAAAGAAATACTTGCTTCATTATACAAAGGCAGAAACTAAGGCACAGACTCAGTGACCTCTTAAAATGACCACAGGAAGTATGGACTGTAGCAAGGAACGGCGTTCAGATCATCTGGCTCCAGGGACTTTAATTTTGAGACTCTGTTCCAGGTAGGTTTTACATCAGTAATTTCATAAATGAAGACTCTGCTATGAAACCAAACAAAACCACCAAGAATTTCTTAGGGAAATCAAGCTAATGTTATTGCACAGTTTTAATGTATGTGTCTGTCCTTCCTCTCCATAATTTTTCAATACATTAGGCCAGTTTAATAAATTCAACAGAAATAGAGCAGCCTATGTGTGTCTGTAACTTCCTTAAGAACATCAGAGTGAGCAGATGGCAGAGTCCGTACTAACAGTTCCCACTGAAGAAGACTATTTGGCAGGAGCTTGACTTTTATTAGGCGTGAAAGAATCCACACAAGAATTAAAATACTTAGGACCATGAAAAAGTCTTTGATCACAGTCCAGGCTTTACTAGAGAGCAGCAGATCTGGTCATTGTTCAGGATGTGCCATACTTGCAATACATCATATGCAGTCAGTGCACCTGTTCATCAGGGTGGTAGCATCTGAGCATCAGATAATCCTGGTGTAGTCTAATCTCTCTCATTAGGCACTCAGTGTCCTGAATTTACTGTAATGGCAGAGAAGGTAAATGAAAATTGGCCAAGCTGCACAAAAATGAGAAAGTCTAGGACCTTCTATGGCCATATACTGACTGTGTTAGTATACATGCCAGAATCGTCTGAAGTTAATTCTGTTGAATAGTTATTACTGCCTGCTAAGCAAGTTAGGGGAAACCATGACTTCCAGTTCATATGTAAGAGTTCTGACATTGTTTGAATCATGATTTCTATTCACCTTGGTGTAAGTAATGAGCAAGATCAGACTGTGATCACTCTTTCAAAATCCTTCATGTCAATTCTCAAGTCTGGAAACTTGTATTAAAGAGCTCAAAGTGACATGAAATCTGTAAGAGGAAATGTGTCTGGTGAGGAACTGTTCTGTGGAAAAATGGATCTGGCATTTCTGCCCAATGATGTCTAGTCTCCACTGCGCCTCCAGTGGAAGTTTTCCTGAGATCCCTGCTTCTGTCCATGCCTTGGCTGCCACTGAGAGCCATCTGCTGAACTAGTCAGCCCTTCTTTGGCAGCGATGCCTGGGAAAGTCCAGTGCAGGTGATGTGCAATGACAGCTATTTAAAAATAAAAAGTAAAACGAAATGTTCAGATCCATCCTTTGTGACCCTTTCTGAATGCCCCATTATTGCTTATCATCGTCATCATCCTCATCATTGCTGTTCTCTGCTGCCTGCCTTTATTGTTCCCAGTTGCTCCGTTGAGCTTTTTACCTCTCACTGTTCCCCTGCTGCCATTGTGGCTGAGTCAAGCCTGCATTGAAATGGGAAATGCTTGGGGAGATTTGGCGCTTGCTATGCCTTGGGCAGCTTGTGCTGTTTCTAAGCTGTGTCAGTTGGGAGGTAGAAAGGCTGGAAGAAGTGCAGGATTCAGCTTGCTTGTCCTTTCTTTGTCTTCCTGGTAAGGGTGCTTAGCCTCCTGTCATGGTATCACCCCAGCCAGCAGCCAGAACCCAGGCAGCTGCTCACTCACTCCCTCACCAGCAGGATAGGGGAGAGAATTTAAGGGTAAGAGCCAGAAAACACTTGGGTTGAGATAAAGACAGATTAATAGGGAAAGCAAAAGCCACACACATAAGCAAAACAAAACAAGGAATTGATTCACTGCTTCCCATGGGTAGGCAGGTGTTCAGCCATCCCCAGGAGAGCAAGGGCCCCATCACATGCAGTGGTGACTTGGGAGGACAAACAACATTACTCCTAGTGTCCACTCTCTTCCTCCTTCTGCCCAGCTTTATGTACTGGTCATATGGTCTGGAATATCCCTTTGGTCAGTTGGGGTCACCTGTCCCAGCCGTGTCTCTTCCCAACCTCTCATGCACTCCCAACTCCCTCACCAGTGTGGGTACAAATAATATTTTCTATATTATCAACCCTGTGTTCAGTACAAATTCAAAACACAGTCCTGTACTACCCACTAGAAGAAAAGTACCCTAGCTGAAACCAGCACACCACCTCATTAATGTGAAATGTGGGCTCTGTTAATCACACTGCACAGTGGGTTCTGTTTCACATGATGTTGCAAGATGCACTCTGCAGGTATTGCTGCTGTAAGCTGTTAAAGATTCCATGAGCGGATCTCATCCTGGAATCAGTAATAACTGTATTTCCTCACATGCAGAAGGTACTTGAAAAGCTTTGTGCCTGTTTAAACCCCTGTTCTGTTTCCTAACTTCGTGATTTTTTGCTCTTGAAAATCTGCCTTAAAAAAGTGTTCATTCTCTCAATGTCTTTCCAGATCTCTACTTTGTCCACCAGGTTCCTGCATTATGGCTCTTTTGCCCTTCTCCGCCACAGAAATATGTAGTAGTATTAGAAATGCGACATTTCATGTGTTTCTTCTGAAGATGTTTATTGACTCTGCAAAAGTGGGAAGTGCATTAGAATTGCCTTTTACAGGGTGCTCTCTCTGGTTCTGTCTTGCCATTAACAAGGCAAGGGTCATTTACCTCAGAAGATATGTTTTAGTAGACTAAAAAGCAAATTTTAAATTTGTGATAATGACAATTTGTAAATTCCTACTGTAGAAACATGTTTTAGCATGTTTTTTCCTGGTTTTGAATTGAATATGGAACTTCTCTTGAATCCAAAAACGAGAAAATAAAAGGAAGCTGGATATACTTCTAGTAAATGAAAAACCAGACATGCTCTGCTACTTGTGGAACTGGAGAAGCAAGCGAAACTTAGAGCAAATAATGCTAAATGCACAGACCTGGCTGAAGGCTTCTTGGCAAAGTAGGCAAAAGAAAATCTAATCTTGCACTGACAGCAGATTGTGTTTTGCAGCAGAAGAGGAAGAAAGGCCAGGAAGGGTCTTGGAGAAGGAGGAAGAGGTAGGGGCCAGTTGGATTTTACTGGGCTATATGTAACTTAATGGTACCACAGAGGGATGTCTTGTCAACCCTTGCACTTCCCAGCTCCTCATAAGCAGTCTTTGCTCTCCATTTTGTGTGATGCGCAAAGGTTTGAGCTCATTGCTATTGCAGCAAATGTGAGGGATGAGGCTGAAGAATGCACATTCTGCTCTTCTCTGGCAGCCAGTAGTGGTGCAACAGGGATAGCAATGGCTGCTGCTAGCTAGAAGTCCCTTTCACTGCCAAGTTCACTGAACACAGGAGCTGTCCCTCCGTTCTCCAGAACAGGGAGAAGTGAAGGTGTTGATCTAGGCAGCCCCCTGCTTTGAATTGCACTGTGATCTGGAGCGGGATAACATTGCCAGTCAAGATATCTGAACATACTACTCTAGAAGCAGTATGAAGGAAAGGTGGGGCAGTACCATCTCTTTCCTAGTAAAGCCTCACACCCTGCTTCAGTCTTTGGCTGTGTGACATTGATCTGATACCAGCAGAAAACAGCCAAGAAGAAAAGTGAAAAAAGGAATGCAGCTACTGCAAAGCCAGGCTCATTTAGCAGGCAGTATTAAATTTTATTTGGGGGGGTGAGAAGGTGCTGAAACACTCAGTGAGAAAATGAAATATTGCTACTGTACTAATAGTGCAAGCCACTAGACACAGAACACTACAGAGAGAATGGGGTCTGTGCTTACATACTGTAAACTGTCAGTCTTGAAATCTGAAATATCGCCTCAGTAATTTTAGCAAGGTTTGATCCCAGGAAAAAAAAAAGGTAGAGAAGTAGCTTTATGTCTTTTATAAGCAGTTCAGATTTTGTGCGTAGTCGTAGAACCATCCTCTGACATTATGCTAAAGATTCCTTAAATTTCCACTGTGATTGATGCAAAGTGACTTCAACATCTTCTGTAAAGGATTTCTTAGCAATGAGCACTTTACCTTCTAGGCAAACACAGTCAACTGTTCAGCAATCTGCTCAGCTGAAAAAACTCTTTTTAAATGAGGAAATACTCTTTGAGACCCAGAGACAGAAATGTTCTAAGCACTGTGTAAAAGCATTCAAAACCTGAAAAGTCCCTAAGTCCTGGATAAGTTATTGTTCAAAAGAGATATTTCAGAAGGTGGGAGGAAATGTACAAACTTTCATTAATCTAGGAAATCTGTCTATTCACAGCTAAAACAATATTTGTTTTATCTGTTTAAGTTGGATAAAGACCACTAAAAGAAAAAGATTAAGTAATGTTATCTAGATCTTTTATTACATGTTCTTCGGAAAATGGCTGATGATGCTTCTTCCAAGAACTTACTTTTATTCAAATCAGTGAAATCATTTGTTTTCATACAGAAGCAGGATTTTTAATCAACGGTATCAGAAAGACTTACAAATCAACAATTTTACAGAATTTTTAGTCTCTGTTGCCACAGAGTATTTGACTATGAGTACTCACACTGCTGAAAGGTGTCTTGAAACTTCCAGACTTAGCACCTGGAGTTGAGCACCTGTGTGATGAACAACAGTGTGAAACAGGGTCAGACCTTATTCCATCCTTATTAACCAGGCAAGGCCCAGCAAGCATGCCTGCATTGTGTCAACATGTGTGTGTGCAGTTCATGGCATAGATATGCATGAGCATGTGTAACAAGACACTTAGTTCATACACGTACACATACTTATATACAGAGACCTGTGAATCTTCTTTGGTCATTAATTTAACATGTTGCTTCATTTGACCAAAGTAGCAAACACAAAGCAGAGTCACTTGGTCTTGAGGCCAGTGCAGAGGTACTGGATAGCAAAACTGAGGCATTAAGAAAACCAGAAGTGTTAATAATCATTGGTTTACGGCTTGTGTGGCTTGATGTGATACTGGCGTTGGGAAAAAACATGCAATTGGAGAAAGCGCTGAGCAGAACATTAATTTTTATTGATATTACCGTCTTTTGTGTACTTAATGGCATATGATGCAACTGCATATATGGATAAGGAGACGCTATTTTTTCTGGTTTGGCATGATTAGAAAAATATGTGACAAGCTAGTGTAGAAGGGAAAAGAAATCAAAAACTGCCTTGATTTCCTTTTGTGCTGTGTGCATTTTAAAATCACTTGCAAGCCTCCACATACACTTTTGCTCTGATGCCTGAGCAGATGTCTCTTGGATTAAATCTGGCAGGTGTTCACAGAACATCTCCATTGAGGCAGCTTATTGAATGGAAGAAGGAATAAGGATGTTTTCCCTAAGATGTTTTTAAGAGGAACACCTACAGACTCAAGTTCTGTAGGATTTTTTTTCTTACAATCTTTTGTCGGTTGATTCTTTTTTTCTCCAAATGGAGACAGATTTCATTGCAGCTCTCTTCTTCATGTAGAAGAGAGCTGCAATAAAACAACTGTGTTTTACCTCAAAATGGTCATACTATCTGCAAAGTGAAAATGCTGTTTGCTTAAGTATCTCACTTGTAAAACTACTCAACTAGGAACTTGTCTGGTTCTACACAGAAATGAAGATTAGAAATATCTTGGTCTTGCCTGCAGTGTCTGAGAGAGGTCAAAGTACAGAAATTCTTTGTTATGCCCAGTGAGATGCTGCAATGGAGAGAGAGCATCAGTCAGCTGGCATTTATCTCAGTATGTAATTGTTGTTGCCAAGATATGTCCCTAGCTCTTTTGTGCTGCAGAACATGTACTGGGAAGAGGTGCCTCTGAAACAGTACAAATTGCAAGTGTGGATTATCAACAGCAGGAAAGAACAGAGGTAGCAGTTTGCAGAAGTAACAACTCTCCCTTTTGCTCCTTCCCTACCTCCTGACCTGTGTGTTTTAAAATCAAATTAAGAACGTTATTGTTTGTGGCTGTCATGGTAGCATTAAGGGGTGAACCAATGGTAGAGTTCTAGTGTTTGCAGACAGCCTAAAACTTTGGCATTTGGAAGCAAGTTGTTTTCCAGCCTTCTCTCCAGGATGATGATGGTGAAAGCTCACAATGCTCACAGCATTATTAGCCATGCAAATACCAGCTAAAGCTCCTACAAAAGACAAAGAAATGTCAAGATTATTAATAGTGTTGCACTGACTCTCGGACTTACTGAAGGTTAGGAGGTTGCCATCACATTCCTAGTTTTTCCTGACTCCTGCTGCCTGTGTCCTGGTGCTGTGCACATGCCCAATGCAGTTGCTACAGCAGTCTGTGCGTAGCTGACATGCAGTCCCTCTACAGTATTTCTTCAGACTTCCTTCAGCTTGCACCATTTAAGATGAGCTGTGAGGGTAGCACCTTCCATGGAAGGATACCTGGGCTGCTTTCTTCTTCCCTTCTGGTACAGAAGTCACTGGTTTGCTGGTGGCAATGTGTTCTTCCAGCTAAAATAGCCATTTTGCTGCCCTTTGAGGTTGAGAGACTACTTCTCTGTGAGGAAGTCTAAGTTGTGTTAAGCGCTTGCCAACACAGGAGGTTTGTGCTGTCAAAACATACATGCAAACAAAGCGCTACAATGGCAGGCTGCTGGGACTCTCCCTGTCCTTCAGGAATTCAAGATATTTCTTAATGTTTCAAGGCACTCTGGAATCAAATATGATAGGTTTTTCCAAATAGAATATGGACAGCATTAAAAACTGTAATGAGGTAGCCTAACTGCTGAAGGGCAGAGGAGGAAAAGAGATGCAGTGCCTTAGCAGAAGAGAATCTTTCTGTCTTCCATCAACAGGTTTTAGGCTTCATAAATCAGGGAGGGATCTTTGGGGTAGCTGTTTGTCACAAGTCTCATGGAAAGTTAAGAATTTTCCAAATCAAAACAGGTGGGGGGCAGCTGAATTGGCTTTTTTTTCTATATTGCACCTTGTGTATGGGGTCTGTAATGGAGACAGTAATAGCATCACCATGGAGGTGGGAACTGGGGGAAATGTTTCTACAGGAGTCTTCCTCTTCTTAGCCCCAAAATGCACAGGGGTGAGATCATGTCATTGCTTTGCTCCTTTCTTGTTCCTGGAAAGATTTTAAATCTACTGGGTTCTGAATTATTGGTGTTCTCACATCTTACCAAGCTGCAATATGTTGAAATAGGATTAAACTGTTCATACAGAGATAGCAGTTCACTGTGTACGCAGCTGTGCAGAGTGAAATTTTGCCAGGCATGTTAAGCCATTTAATATTACAAAGAATTTTCAAGGGGTGCAGAGGACTTCTGATTAAGCTAACAGTAGTTGTGTTTTCAAACATGTATTTTATGTTTCAAAACCTTTCCAAAAAGTATTTGCAATGTGCTTTAGCAAATACCTGGGTTTGATGGTCTCATGTTTTTCAGCGAGCTTTCATTCTTAATACATTGTTGGAAGCTCACAAATCAGAGTGGTTTTGGAATAGTGTATATTAGAGTATCACAGTCCATCAAACCCAAACTTATGCTTACAGATATGTAAGCATAAGTTCCTGGTCAAATTCTTCCTGACAGTAGCTTCACTGCTGTCAAGGAGACTGGAGACATACTTCATCTGTGACTGTTTGCCATATGCCAAGCGTGCATAAGACGCTTCCTTTTTTTTCTAGCTGTTAGTGCCATTAGTTAGTCTTTCGCGGGATCATCCAGGTTGGATGGGAGCTCAGGATGTCTCTTATCCAACCTCAATCTGAAAGCATGGTGAACTATGAATCCAAGTCAAGTTGCCTCAATACTTTACCTGGTTGGGTCTTGAAAGTCTTGATGGTGTTTCTCATAGAACCATCTAGCTTCTCTGCTGCTTAGTTGGAGAAAAATAGTTCTGTTTATGAGTCAGACCAGTATATGGGGTATTTCTGCTTTTTGTCTTAGCTGGCTCAATGCACCATCCTCTGAAAAGTAAGGTCCATGAACATATCATCTGTAAATTATATGCATTATTTGAGAGAATAGAATCATAGAATAGAATGTGTTGGGTTGAAAGGGACCTTAAAGATCGTCCAGTTCCAAACTCCCTGCCATAGGCAGGCATGCCACCCACCTCCTAGATCATGTTGTCCAGGCCACATCATCTGTTTGGATTTATGCCTTTCTTCTCCAATATTAATTTAATAGATAAACAAACTGCAGATTTCCTTCCTCCATATTTTCCAATTGTCTGTAGTGGTCTCATTTGTCTTTTATGCTTCCCTGTTGCTAACTATTCTTCAGCAAACAGCTGTATTCCAGGTACCCGTGTCCTCACCTCTCTGATTCTACACTTCTCCCAGCATCTTCTAGTCCCTGTTTCTAAACTTCTGTGTAATTTTTGTGTGTAACTTTTTCATGTGGGTAGGCAAGGGTGTATATAATTATGCAGAAGATCAAAGTTAACAGAAAAATACGATGACAAAGGCAAACAATTAAAAATTCAGTAAGGACTGGCAGCAGTCTCATTCTCTATTCCCACATGCACATGGCTGATCAAGCTGCTGGTAATTATATGATCAAGTTATTTTATTCCCAAAACTCTTCCTTGTTCCTTGGACAGGATGTGATTCTGGGTGTGAGTCAGTGCTGTGCGTTGAAGGAAATTGTTTGCTGTTGCAGGAGCTGAGACATTTGTAGCAAAAGAGTCCAACCATTGCAGGAAAAGCAAGCCTTGTGTTTAAGGGGACTGGCCCCTCCCCTTCCATTTGGATGACTCTGGTCCAGGATTTTGGTGATGCAAAGCAAGTGACTTCCACCTAAATTCTCAAAGACAGTTACAGTGGGCATTTCACGCTTTCCAGGTGCTTACCTGCTTGATACCTGGTCTTGGAAACTCTCTTTCTTCACAGATGTAATTGAAGTAAATAGGAAAGATTTGCTTTAAATCTTATATAAGATTTATATATATATAAATATTATATATAAAGAAATAAGTTTTCTGTTAAAAATTTTCTGTATTCTTAAAAAAGTCTCCCTCACATTTCAAATATGAAATCAAAAGTCTGAAAGAAAGTGTGGCACAGCTAGTTTAAGACAGTATTGGGTATATTTCTCAAGCTCTAAATTAAAGGAAGGCCACAATCAGATGTGATAGGCATGCTAATGCAAATGATAGGTTCTCTATTCATTGTCATTTTGTTAGGCTTGTGGCTTTTTATGTTTTGTGGGTGACAAGCTTAGGCGAGGACAAAATGTGAGCATGGATGTTGGTGACTCTTAAGTTCCCATCTTTTTGGTGTCATTCACTTTGTTATTACAAATACTTGAAGCCTTATTACACAGATCTATTACTCATTTAGTATTTACTAATACTTCAGCTAATTTTGGAGTTGAGTGTTAGGAGAAATAAGCCAATATACTTGGACCCTTTGTCTACCCCAGAGCTTCCACTGTCTGCCACGGACCTCCAACCTCCACTCACAACCCTTGAGTGCACCATGTAACCTCCAGCCACAGAATATGAAGTATGATCTTTTCAGGACCAAGCCCCTCCACTAAATGAGCGGGACTCTAGTGCTCAGCCCCTGTTGTGGGTGTGTGGGGTGATCTGACAGTGCAGGGCAACTTGCTGGTGGGAAGCACTCTCCCTCAGATAGTGCCCCGTGTCCTTGTTCACATGCAGCTGGGTGGTGTGTTTTGATAGGAAGTGTGCAATATACCTTCAGCTTTCACCAGGGATGGATGAATAAGAAATGTATCAGCTGCTGTGTGTCTGGGATAGACAGTGCTTTATTGACTTGCTTTTGCAGTTGGTGTGACCACTTGTACGTTGAAGTGTGATTTAACCTGCGCTGATGTGAGATGAGTCAGAGAGGATTACACATATGTTGGATGACTTCCTTATAAAAATGTGTTAACCAGCTGGAGTACAACATCAAGCCTGTCATTTCAGGACAGAAATTTCAAGCATGCAAGAAACAGGTGTCCCCATAAAATGCTGGACCTTCCAGGAAAGGCTGCTCTTTAAATATACAAGTGAGTGCATTTGTTTTGGTGTCAAGTCACTAAGCAACCTTAACTGCACCAAGAAAATACAATCTCAGCAGCACTTCTCAGTACAGTCGGCATCTTTGGTGTTGAATCCCCATACCATGAATTAGCACTGACAGTAGCTGCAGGGCCTTGTCCACAGCAAAATACTGGAGGCAGATACCCAGCCACACTTGTGATTTCAAGTACAAATTAAAAAGCAGGTATGCAGGTATAGAATAAAGTAGTGGTTGGTGTTTAAATCCTGTACAGTATTGTCAATTCCTTTAGGTAGTATGAACTTGGTTTAATACAAAATCCAAATTTACAAAAATCCATAATCAAGTGTGGTGGTTTGAGCATGAATATTACCCTTACCTGAACACTGTCAAAGAGCAAATTTTTGTCGCAAAAATTGGGGGCAACTAAATAGGCTGAAAGAGTGCTGGGGAGGGAAAAAGGGACAAGATCTTCTAGAGCTTGGGTGTATGTGACATACAGTAGCTTATACCTCTGCGACTGAAACCCAAACAAACTAAGTGGCCTCACCCAGTTGTTCCTCAGTAAAATCATCATCCTCATCTGTCATACCTAACCATGGCAGTCAGTCACATGAAATTAAGTTTAATGAAACAAACAAGTGTTTTTTTTGTCACCAAGAATAGACATCTTTTTCAGCTTCTTGTTGGCCTTCATGTGGCATTTCCCCTAAAATAAAAATCTCCATAGCCTCTGCCCCAGACATTAGAGAGGTCTGTCTGTAGGTTGGGACAGGACATAGAGAATGTAGTTGCAGATTGCCTGTATCTTACAAACACCTTTAAGATCAATGAAACTTGTAGCTAGCTCATCTATAGCACAGCTTGGTGTCAGACCACAGGAGGAGACACAGGAACCCTTTGCTGTCCATAGGGGAGCCACTTTCTTGGGAAACCAGCGGCTCTAGGGTGCTCTGGCATTCTGTAGTGCAGACCAGAGCATGCCCTTACTTTTGTTGATACAAAACCTGTCAATGCTTCTGGAAAGCAAAGTAGTGAGAAGTGTGAGGTCTGCATAATACAGATTTCTAGCTCTCCTTTGCTGATGGGAGTGAGCTACCTCAGGGTCTGATCTGGTTTGAGGCTATATGAGAAATAGAGAGAGGGAGTAAACTGTAACATTGAAAATTATCTTAGAAAGCCAGGTGACAAAGTATTACACAGCCACTAAATAGCACTTACACAGTAAAAGGAACTGGCATGAGTGGGAAATCTGTGTTGGGACTGATGGTACGCCCAGTCATGGCCTCATGGTTTTCTTTTGTAACAGAAGGAGTGGCCTGTATGTAATTCTTCATGCTGAATTTACTATTTCACTTCCTCTATGTCAGCACCTCAGTGTTGCCATAGCATTTTAGCATGTCTGCATTTACTAAAAGTAATTTGCTCAAGCATGGAGACATTTAAATGGGAAAGATTTACTCGATGCTATCTGCTCCTTGTGGACAATAGCAGGACATGAGCCCCTTGTGAAGTTTGTAACTGATTGATGCTAATCCTGTTCAAAGGCTTGTGAGGAAGCAATGCCAGTTCCATCTCCAAACAAATGTTTCATTTTAAAAGAAAATTAAAATCAGATATTAACTGGAAATGACATTGCAATTTTATAAGAAGAGCCCAGAAGGATGAATTTGTTAGACAACTGTTTATCTTGCATTCGCTGCATTTCAGTATTGTTTTAAGACCAGTTCCTAAAATGTATTTCTTACTGCTTGCCTCATCTTCCAGCATCACAGTCACAACTTGATGAGGACTAACATTTTTGGGGTGATATAAGGGATTAAAGATTATTATAAACTTCTGATAGTGCAGCTGCTTGATTATGCCACCTGCCTCTCCCTCCTACCATGATTATATGAGCTCTCTGGTTTATGGCTCTGTGCATTTGTTAATACCAAATATCTTAATATTGCCAACAGCCCACTTGACTCTAATCTCCGTGGGCTGTGCTGCAGATCATTTGTCTGGTCATGACTGAATCGATAGTCATCCTCAGGAGGAGAGAAATGCAAATAGTTGCAACAAATACAAAACACAGAGAGGTTTTATCTTTGTCCCTTTATCTTTTCCCTGTCTCTCTCCTCTTTTTAAATTTCCTTTAAAAGCTTTGGGAACAGGGACTCACCATGGGTAGGGAAGAAGCAGACTCTCATTTTTCTCTGAAACCGCCACACACTGCTTATACCTTGGCATGTAAGAGGAACTTATCCCCCAGTCTTTCTAGCACTATAGGCTGCTGGCTGAGCAGTGGCACTGAGTGAAGTGACTTGATGGAAGATCTGGATGCCTCCTGCCTGCCACCTGCTCAGCAAACAGGCCTGGTGGACCAGACTGCTCAGCTGGGGCTATTTTGAAGGAGGTTATTTTGGGGAGATGTCAATGAAAGGAACTGCTGGTGTGCTCCTCTGGCAACTGATCTGCAGTGGGACAAGCTGAGTTAGCAGCAGATCACTACATATGAGTCCCCTCTGGTGCCTGCTGAAGTAGCTGGTGAGGTGTCAGGGCTCCTCCACAACCAGATAATGAAGAGGGATGCTCCACAGTAGCAGCAGCAGCTCAGCTGGGAGGACTTGGCTAAGCAACGTGCATATGGATACTGGCAGCACCTGTGCAATTCAGTCTCTCACCTCTAGAAGCAAAGGTGTTCCCAGCTGCCCTCCTGAACACTTCAGAGGGCTGCAATCTGAGAACTGCTGGTTTAAATGACATGCAGTGCTGAGGCCATGGGAGGGAACCACCCACCTTCTGAAAATATCATATATGTTTATAATTATCTTTACTGAAATGTCTGAGAGGCAAAGTGGCTATCTTGCTAGCACCATGATCCATCAGCTTCTAAAAAGTTACTCAAGTCTTCATTTTAAATGCATGTAGTTATTTTTCATGTCTCAGTTTCTGCATCCCCAGGTTGGAAAAGTGAAATACTCAGGAGGCAGCAGTAGAAACCCAGTTTGTTCAACAGGTGCAGAAGGAGAGCCTCGGACATTGCAGGCTAGGCAGAGGAATAAAAGTGATCCTTGAGAATGATAAACTGTGTTGATGTGCCATGAAAAAAGATGTCAGCAGTTAAAATTCCAGTGTTCATTTTACTTACTCTTGATGCTGTTCTTTGATTAATAGTGCTAAGGGTCAATAATCCCTGGTATCATCATTCTTCATAAACAGAAATAAAGTAGCTGTCTTTTAAAATAAAGATGAGTCAAGGTTCATTTGCTGAAGGAATCAAAATAGTATCTTTTGAATTTGACATGACCTTTTCTTCACAGTTCCTTACAAATCTGTTTGCATTTCTTTAATAGATGTGTTTGTTAGGTAGTCTTGCAAGGAATAATGCTGAGAATGAAATGAGAAAACATTTTATCAGCTTCAGCATGTGTAGGCTTTCCTCTAAAGGAAGAATCTTGTTATTAACACACATTTGATGTTCTGCCAAGTGTAGCAAAGGAGCAAAAATTAGTGACAGAAATATTACAAGGGCTTAGGAGCACACCTGTAGCTCTGTGGCTTTAATAGTTTATGTAGAGGTGCCATTACCTGTTTGTAGCAGGTGCTGAACTGTGTGGGTTGCTACCCAGGCAGAATACAACAGAATCCTTAACTGCTGCAGATCTCTACTGTTCTCCCTAGGTCAGTGCCTCCTCCTTGTGCAAAGTGGGTGCTGGCATGGGAAGGTTGGTGGCATTGCCCCATTCCTCACTTACCCTTGCGTGCTCTGCTCTGCAAGGGGTAGCACCTGGACCTCACAAGGCCTGTGGGACCTGGAGGGATGTGAGTGAGGCTTTGCTGCACCAGGGGTTTAGCTTTGAGGGACCCAGCTGCAGCCTCTGAGATCCCAGAGAAGGCTGCTGCTGGTTTGTTGGGTGTTTCAAATCAGCTCTGGAGTCTCAAATGAAGAAGCATCTCCTCTGTATGACATACCTGTGCCAGGGAGGGCAAGGCTTGGCAGAACAGGATTGGCAGAAGGCTTGGCAGCACCTGGCATGGCAGAACAGGATCAGCTCTGCTCAGCTGTGGGACAGTTAGGATGTGGGAATCCATGACAGCCCCCCAAAGCAGGGGGTGAGGTCCCACAAAAAGAAATACTAATATCATTCTGACTATTGGGTTCCTGTTGCCTTGAGCATGGTGTCTTGACAAAAAGAAAATCTGGTTACTGCTCTTACATACTGTGTGTTCAAGGGTGTTACAGAAAAAAATCTGAAAGTAAAAGAGAAAGGAACTAGTGCATATTTGGAGTCAGTCCTGTTTTCTCTGTACTGCTATTACTTTGCAATGTAGAGGACTTTCCACTTGCAAATTCACTTCGAGGAGCTCAATTACTTTTCCTAAAGAAGTATGCTGGGGAATTACTTCATTTCTTGTTTAAGTGGATAAAATATTGCATTGTAAAAACCTTTCATAACACATTTCTTGAACTTTAAGCAAGAAAGGATCTTTCAGTAAAATATGATCATATAGAAACTAAAGGTTTTGTTTGTCAGGTTGAAATTTCCCACTCTCTTAGAAGGTGGGAAAAAGTGGTTTTAACCCAGAGAAAGGTGGCTTTGGTAGCAGACTCTTGATTTTAGGCCAGGCACAGAAGCTAACTGATATATGAAAACAGATGAAATATTGCTAAGACTTGTTACACCAATGAAGCTTCCGAATACAGCCACTGAAGTGTGAAATAACAACAGCTCATCACATAGTACATACTACCAAGTATGCCACTGCTTTGTCACCTTTTAGAAATTAATTTATCGTCTTGCTGAAAAGAAAGCAAACCAACAATCTAAACAAACTAACCAAGAACCCCCAGAGAAAGTGTTAGGGTTATTCTTTGTTTTGCTATTTAATATCAGTTCACTGTAACCCAAAAGAATTACCTCAACTAAATTAAGCAATCTATGTGTTTAGGAGCCTCAGAATAAACAAATTGGGACTGAGGGCTACATTGTTGAAAGATGTTTAGGTGCGCTGGTTCAGCGTGAAGAAAGTACCCATTTCAGACCCACCAAGTGTTGTAAACTCTTCAGAAAGTTGTATGCTTCTGCTGTGTGGAAGAGCAGAAAGCACTTGCTGAAAGTCAGATCAAACAACAGGAGCCCCTGCACTGGCTAGGAGAGGGGATGCTAAAGCTGTGGCTGAAGCTGCACCATCACTAGGAAGGACCAGGAAGGTCCCACTGTAAGCAGTACTGGTACTGGCCGCTGCCTAGCTGTGCTATTTTGCCTGCAGTTTGCACTTTTTGCTGCAACTTTGCCACAGGACAGAAGTGACTGAAAATACCAGTAGGTCTAGAAAGGGGTTAGATTGTTAAACTGGCATTTCAAGGAAACACTGCATGGCCTGCCTGCGCCTTAACCCCTCAACTAGGGGGGAAATCTGTTGATTTCCAGATTGCATGCTAGGGGAAGGCCTGCTCTATATTTGTCCTTTATGCTCCAGCGCTTATTGCTGGTTGATGTCTGACTGAAATATGGGACCAGACTGATCTTGTACTAGTGAGCTGTTCCTGTTTTTCTTCATCTTGTCTTGTGTTGCTGGGTGCATGCTGCCATTCTGCAGCTCTGCCTTTTGCACCCAGGATCCCGAACCTGCCACCTCTGTGTCCTTCTGCCTGTCAGCAGGGATCTGGCAGGGACTGATCTGTGTCACTCTACACACTGCTTGCTTAAGTGCCTAAGAATGAGCTTGTCACCCTGTGTTCCTTTTTGTAAAACCAGGACCAGCAAAATCCCTCCCTAGGCTTGTGCATTTTCTTCCTGCTGTACCTCTTGGAACGCAGTTCACAGCTGTCTGGGTTGGCACTGAGAAGTGCCGATAGCATCTGTGGATAATGAGCCTGAGAAGAGCAGTTAATGAAGATCTTGTTTCAGAAACTGTGCTTCTCTCACCCTAGAATAGCCAGAGACATGTAGTACATGAGCACGATGTTCATTGCACAGTGCTATTTCTGTCCCTTTCCCTTCTAACCACCTTTCAACAGCTTGCTGTGTGGAACCCCCACCTCATCTTGGTCTGGTAGGGTGCAACATTGGTCTCCAAACTGGAGGGGTATGAACCCTAGGTGGTGTGCAAGACAACCCACTAGGGTGCAGAAAGAATATATCTTTTGTACTGTTAATAAACAAGGTAAAATTATTGTTTTAAAACAGTGTTTACCTTTTTTAATTTCTTTTTTTAATATGGGTTTTATAATACATGTACTATTTAGCTCAAAGATTTTTCTTACTGAGTGGGGTGAGCCATCAAAAAAATTTGGAGGTCACAGGCTTTAAAAGACATCTCTGAAAGCTGACATCTGCAAACTCTTCTGTTCCACAGAGATCTAGTCTGATTTTCCTCTCCAAATCAGTCACCTCCACCAGGGATGTCATCTCCCTGATTGTCATCTACACAGGTATTTCAAGACTTCCTGCCATGTAATTTTCAGTCCCATCTGGAGTCTGTACAAACGGTGGTGTAATCACCAGTTAGGCTGGAATGAACTCGTTGCATGTCACCAGCAGAGCAGGCAGTCAAGCCAACTAATCTGTTAAATTTATGAGGGGCTGCAAAAGCCTGGATGGAGAGATATGTAATAATTCTGCACAGAAAGAGCAACTAAATTTCAAGTACCAATCTGCCAGCTGGAGATTTGCTGGGAAATCACAATCTTTGTTAGAAAATTATACTGACAGCTAAATGGTAAACCAACACAGTGCTAGAGCAGACCTGGTGTACTGTCTGTCCTCAGCCACAGGCTTGGGAGGGATGCATTCTCTCCTTCTCATTTTGTGCAATGCAGATCACATTTCTTTTACATGCTGTTTGTGGCAGCCTTAAGGCCTTTGTGGCAGTGGCTGTAGCTTGCTGAGAGGTCAGTGAGATTGATCTCACCCTCCTTAGGCTGACAGTGATCTTGGGTGGAAGATATAGACCCTACAGCAGTTCTCCCCTGGCGAGTGCAGCTCAGTGTAGCCACAGACACTTAACAAGGTTGGGTTTGTATAGAAGGAGGGCAGTAACTAAATTCAGAATGACCTACTTAGACTATGTGTATTGAGTTAGTAGGTACTGATGAAATTCACTGTAAGAGCTACCAGGCAGTAAGAAAAGAAAACCATGGTGACCTGTGTAGGGTCACCTTCAGCTGTACTCTTTCAGAGTAAGCAAGTTAATGGGTAAAGGTTTGGAAATGGATGTATCTGAACCATGTGTGTGAAGTTTCAAATTGATACATGCAGGGATTGGGCCTGCCTTTAAAAATCTGATTATAAAAGTGCAGGAGAAAATCATCCTCTACTGGTAACAATAAAGTTCTCCCCTGCCCCCCATTTCAAATTGTTCATCTCTGCCAACTCACATACCTCTGGGAATCATGAAGGAAATAAGGAAACTGGGAGTCATCCATGAGGAAATAGAGGGGGGTTAATGTGCTCCCCTTAGTAACGTGTATGTGGGTTTTTCTGCGTATCATTTAATATTTGATGCACTTTGACATGATGGCAGTCTCACTGGGACATAGACATATCTCCGTGGAAGGAAATGCAAAATTCCACTTCTGTTCTCAAAAGTTTCTTTTCCAGCATTTGAGAACAGAAACTTAGATGTGGATGTTTAGTATGAACTGTGGCTGGCAAGGGCTGCTATGAATGGTAGTGCACCATGTCTTAAGCCCCAAAGAGCTTTGCAGATGAAGACCTTGATTGATTTTATGAAGTGGATTAGTAGGTGATAGAAGCCTGCAGACCAGAGGTGATTTAAGTAATGGGACTGTCTCCACATGTGAAACCTGAATGATGCAGAGTCCTGGAGTGGCTAAGAAGGTTAGTTGCTGCAAAAAAAGAGATGAAAGTATGAAAAGTGAAAAATAACAGAGTGATGTCTGTGAATATGAGTTTTATGTAGCAAGTAACAATGTGATCAACACATTGACACAGGTTGATTTATTTCAAGAGGAAAGAAACTCCACTACCGTCTGTGTTTCTAAGCTTGAAATCAACAGCTTCTGATGTGGATAGAGCCTGGTTCTCAGTAAAGGAGGCTCTTGACGTTGCACACATCCTTGGACCAGCAGTATATGCACTTCAGAGCACTTCAGAGTCTGAGGCCCGCTGTAAATATTTAGGACATCCCAAACAAAAACCAAGACCCTCATCAAAATTAATTAAACTATTATTAGTAAGCAGAAAATTATTTGTAATCAATGATTTGTTTGCTCTCTAGTCTATTCCCAGCCTCTTGGTTCTTATCTATAACATCTAAACTAACTAGAAGGACTTCTCAAAGTGAAACATGGCTGTCTCTGCACTATGTGCCTTTGCTACTCTTGAAAAGTATTTTTTCCTGAGGAAATAACCAGCCATTCTTTTTATGTAACCCAGCATGTAATGGGGCTGTCTTTGAAGGGAGATCACTTTGGGGAACTTTGGTCATTCCTCCCTAATCTCAGACATAATCATCTCCACAGGGGAGGGGCACTAGAGCAACAAGCAGCCAGAACATGGCAGCTAACGTTGTTAGCAATCCAGGCTGTGTGGCTTTTTTGTTGGTCTGGGGGTAAAACTGCTGAACTCAACCCTTTTTCCTCTCGTTTTTCATCAAGTCGATGGTGAAGCCAGTAAATGTCAGATGAGTCACTGTGGCCATGGATTTGCCATGAGCCAAAGGCCCCTCCTTGCCCCCGCATTAGTGCTAGGCAATGCAATGTGTAAAAGGTACATTGCAGGATGTGTGGACAGAGCTTTGCCCTGAATTGAGACCAGTGCTGCACCTTATCACAGTCTATAATTCTAGAGAAACTCATACAGAACAACGTATTTAGGACCAGATACATATAATACTCAGCACAGAACTATGCAAGGCATTTATTTTAATCTTTGCAACCTGGGTGTAATATTTTAAATCAAAAGCAGTGTGACCAGCAGGTCAAGTGAGGGTTTTGTGCCCCTCTGCTCTGTTTTGTGCCCCAGGTGAGATGGGCCCACCTGGAGTTCTGCATCCAGTTCTGAGGCCTCCATCAAAAAATACATGGATCTGTTGGAGCAAGTTGAGAGGAGGACCACTTCTCCTATGAAGACAGGCTGAGAGAGTTGGGGACTGTTCAGCCTTAAGAAGAGAAGGCTCCAGGGAGACATTATTCCATCAATACTTTAAGTGAACCTACAAGAGAACTGGAAAAGGCCTTTTTTTAGGGCATATAGTGATAGGACAAGGGATGATGGCTTTAAACAGAAATAGGAAAGATTTAGATTAGATACTAGAATTTTTTACTTCAAGTGTGGTGGAGCACTGGGGCAGGTTGCCCAGAGATGCAGTAGATGCCCCATTGCTGGAAGTGTCCCAGGCCAGGTTGGAGGGAGATCTGAGCAACCTGGTCTAGTGGAAGGTGTCTCTGCCCATGCCAGGAGGACTGCAACTAGATGACCTTTCAGGTGCCTTCCAACCCAAACTATTCTGTGATTCTATGTTTCTCTCTTCTGTCCCTACGATGCACACTCTTCTCCATGACTGGATTATATTTTAAAGGAGGTTTTAATGCATCTTTCCATATGCTGAATAGCAAGTGAATGGTGGTATCTATTCCTGAGTAAACTTCAGTAGGTTTGGGGCTTTTTTGGTTTGTGTCAATATCTTTTTTATAAAGCCACGTGTCTGAAGAAAAGAATTCACACAGCTGTTAAGTACAGCTATTATGGATTTCTTTCCAACAGGGGATGTAAGAAGAGACTGAGAGCTGAGGAAAACTTCCCAGGAGCACAAAATCTTGCTAATTTATTGACAGAGAAATTTCAAAAAGACTGCAAAGAACATCTGGCAGCTTCTGGTTTATATTTCTTCTTCCCTAAATATTTCCCTAAATAATTGGAGGACTTTAATTAAATTGCAATCTTAACTGTATTTATCACTGGACTTTTATGGAACCTTTCATCCTAGGGCAAGTTATTTAAGTCACAAAACACTCCCAAGAGATACACTTTTATGTTACTACAAGGCAAAGAAATAGAGAAAGCAGAAGTAGTCCATTGACAAGACAACACAGGAAACTTGTAGCAGAGGGAGGAAGAGGAAGCCTGGGGTCTCTTGGCATCTCTGGCAGTGTGGTGTAAACCAAGCTTGACCAAAACATAATATTTCTGCTTTTTATGACTTAAAAGACCTTTTACAGGAAAAGATGATTTATAATATAGGAACTAATGGATAAAATATGCATGCACCTTTCCAAGGGCAAAAATAATTCTCTAACCGTCTGCAAATGTGATGCTTTTGTGAGGAAAGGTCACTGCACAGTTTCTTCTGCTCTGCTTAAAAATATCTCACAGTTATCAAGTAAACATATTGCCAGATCCCAGAATGAGCCTCGAGTGCTCTTGACATCAGAAAGTTGCCTCTAAATAAATAAACAAGTAAGTTATGTCATGTTGACCCTCCTGAATATTAAAAGCTTGAATTTTCCCCATCTCTCTCATTGAAATTACCATAATTTTATTTCAGCAATTTTCAGAGAGCTGTGTTCTGTGTAAATCTACTCCAAGAAGGCCCCTAGTGAAGCTACCTCCATGAGAAACTCTAAAAATCACCCTAGCCTTCTTATGAGCCTCCCACAATGTGCTACCCTTCTAAGCTCCACTAAACTAATTGCTTACCTTTGTGACCAGCATTTTTCCGCCTTAGACTTACTTCATGCAGAAGATCAGCTGCACTTCAAGTGGCATGACTGTACTATCCCTTTGCAAACAGTACATCTATGTCTAAATTCAGAGTGAAATTTAATGTTAGTGGTGCTTAAAGCAGGCTAGTTCTTACCCAAGTGAAACTTTCTTGAAGTGGAAGGTCAACAGCTTCATCAGAGCCATCTCCAAAATGTTTTTCTAAGAAGAGAGAAATATACCCCTTTCCTACCTAGAAGTCAATTATACTTTGAATTTAAAAGAAAGGAAAAAAACCATTCCTCACCTGCCTGTCCATGAGACGTTAACAATGCCTGTAGTATGCAAAATACTCCTGAGCATAGAATTGCATCTGTTATTGAGCCTCATGTATCATTTCATAACTAGAATGATTATACTTGCAGGGAGGAGGTCAAGTACAGTTAATACACACACATGCAAGAGCTATTCCAGCAGGTACTGCTGGGACTTGCCATGTTAAGTTTTGATTAACTTAACTCTCCCCTATCCACTGTTCTTCTCTCAGAGGCTGTTGAAACCCAAAAAAGAATCTCTTTAACCAGAGATAAAAAGCCAGCTTGAGAGTGTCATGCATTTCTCCTTCAAAGTGCCATATTTTTGTGTATTTGTTGTGGTGCCACAGGCACTAATAAGAGTGTTCCTAAGGGATATTACCTCTGGACTAAAGCTGGAGCAGTTGTGCGTTGCTGTGACAGTACTGTCATCTTCAGAGCACTGGTGCTGGTGGCAGTGGTTCGTTCTCACAGAGGAGAGTGTGGGCCTTCTGTGAGGATCAAAACTTCTTCTACCCATGGTCAGTAATGTTGTCACAGCATCTTGTGCCCAAGAAAGCCATTTAAAAGTCCTCTTGTCCTTTTTAAACTCCAACTTCTAAAGCAAGGGATGCAAGTCTGGAAGTGTCGTGTTTCCTCCCTGCTCTCCCCGTAGGGACTAGTCAGGGACTTTCCTATATCTCTTGTTGCTTTATAGTTGCTTTATTTTTCCTCTGGTTCCTCATCACCAGAAGCTAATTTGTGTTGTATGTGTTTCAGTGGGTTTTGCTGGGAGAGGCATTAATATCCAGGGGACAGACAATGTGTTGAATCCATATGCTCTGTGTAGAAGAGAAATACCTTTAGCGTTAGGGAAGTCACTGAACATGCAAAAGGTGAACTTACCTTTGTGTGTAACATCAGTTGTGCTAGGAACTGCAGCTCAGAAAAGTTGGTTGTGCTGCTGGAAGCTGCCACAGAGAGTGACTTACCGCAAGAAAGAGACTTTATTTACTACAAAGGGGCTTGTAAGCAAGGAGACAAAAAAAATTAAGTAAAAAGATTAGAAAGGAGCATGTTTTGCTCTGTCCTTTCACATAACAGCGTGGCAAGAGGTTTTTCCTGGCAAGCAATGGTAAAGAACTTCAATAAAAAACCACTCAGAGCATGGTTGAAATGTAACGTTTAAATTCATAAATTAATCCCAAATGACAAAACTGCATGCATTAGAGAGGGAAAAGAAATGGAATAATAGGTGGATGGAGGAAAGAGACTGGTATTGTTAAGCAAACATCAAACCTGTTTTTTCCCTATTCCTTTCAATTGTCTGAGCCAGTGTGAAAAACCTAAATAATCAAAACTGAGAAAAATTTCAGCAATGGGGTCCAGAACTGAATAACTTCCACGGTGACTGTCGCAGGATTATGTAAAATAACTTGATGCACACATGTTAAGGAGCACCAGTGAGGAGCATGAATGTTAAATGGCTTGGTCTCCTGTGCTGGATGTGAGGGCAATAGCAGTGCCAGACCACAACTTCCACCTCCATACCACTATTTGAGTCCTGCTACAATTAACAATAATCACTGCTTTATCTCTTTCAAAGTGTAGCCAGGGACATATGTGAAATCACTTAGTTGCTAATGAGGGATAATTTAATGACTGGTCAATCTGAGCCCCAGTGGAGCACTTGCATTTCCTGTCACATGCTGTCACCAGTCTGCTTTCTCAGCAGAAAGGCTGCTCACCGAGCAGGGGAGAGCTGACTCAGCCTCTGAGCACCTCTCCACCACTCCTGGTCAGCACAGAGCTAGCAGAAGCAGAAGTTGCCTCTGCTGTGTTATTGTTCCTGTCTGCTCTTCCTATAACGGAGTAGGATCTCGCAGTCCAGCAATCTGCTGGCATCACTTCTCCCAGCCACTTGTCTTCTCTTCCACTGGGCCGGGCTGTGCCGCCCAGCTCGTCCCGATATGGATGTGGCAGGGCAGCAGCAGCCAGTCCTGCAGGGCTGGCGTCCAGAGGAACCCACTGGTGACAGCTGAGGAGACAAAGCTGTGTCTGTTCTCCCCCTGGGTGCCTGCCACGCTCTGTGCAGAGCTGTTGCTGACAGCTGGGCGCCAGAGAGTGTCTGTGGTGCTGGGGAGGGGACAGTGTGTCCCAGGACAGCATGGAGTGCCAGGTTTGCAGAGTTGGCTTTCAGGAGCAGCTCTTCTCTCAAGGCGCTGGGGTCTAAAACCTCAGTGACACAGAAACAAGTGCAGAACCAGCCCTTTGTTCACACCCACATTATCAAGAAGGTGTGCATCCAGAGGGACCTTGACAGGCTTCAGGAGCAGCCCCCTGTATCAGTACAGGCTGAGGGATAACGGGGTTGAGAGCAGAGAAGTATTTGGGGGTACTGGTGCATAGAAAGCTGGGCATGTGTGATAAATGTGCACTGGCAGCCCAAAAGGCCAATCATATCCGGGGCTGCATCAAAAGCAATATGAACAGCAGGTTGAGGGAGGTAATTTTGCGCCTCTGCTCCTCTCTGGTGAGACCTCACCTGGAGTGCTGTGTCCAGTGCTGGGGTCCCCAGCACAGAAAGGGTGTGGTCCTTCTGCAGTGTGTTCAGAGGCACCCAAAGATGATCTGGGGACTGGAACACCTCTCCTAAGACGAAAGGCTGACAGAGTTGGGGTTTTTCTGTGTTGAGGGGAGAAGGCTCTGGGGAGACATTACAGCACTTTCCAGTACATAAAGGAGGCCTTTTCTTATGAAAGCTGGAGAGCTGTGTTTTACAAGGGCATATAGTGATAGGACAAGGGGAGATGGCTTCAAACTGAAAGAGGGTAGATTTAGATTAGCTATTAGGAAGCAGTTCTTTACTCTGAGGGTGGTGAGGCGCTGGAACAAGTTGTCCAGAGAAGCTGTGGGTGCCCCATCCCTGGAAGTGTTCCAGACCAGGCTGGACAGGGCTTGGAGCAACCTGGTCTAGTGGAAGGTGTCCCTGACACTGACAGGTGAGTTGCAGCTAGATGATCTTTAATGTCCCTTCCTACCCAAACCATTCTGTTATTCAGGTTGAGGACTGCTTTAAATGCTAATTCTTTCTTGGAACTATTCAATTCATGATTTTGAAATGCATAGATGGACTTGTTTCTCCCACCGGTACCTACACAGCAGCTTGTAGCATTCTGATGTGGACACTACAGCCAGATCACACCAATCAACCCATCAGCTTGCACTGGTTTTGTTTCTGGTCAAAGCTTGTTTTCCATGGCCGGCAGTGTCTGTGCCAATCTCATGAGCAAGCTGACAGGCTCGGGAAGTTTAGCCTGACACAGCCCGTGAAAAAGCCCAGCCAGCAGTGGACCTCTGTCTGAGCTGCTGATAATGCCATTCCTTGAGCTCTCCTTGGTCAATTTAAAGCATTAGAAACAAATTTACAAATTGCAAGAAGGCAGTTTCTCATAAGATACTCAGTTACTATGCTAAAACAGCAAGAACAGCCTGTAATAGTTATTTCAGCAAGCAGTGGAAGCATCAGTGACAGTGGTTTGGCCATTAAGAGCTTAGCTGAATTTCTGGTTGGTGCAGGACAGCATGTTCTTCTTCCTGGGATAGTGGATGACTGCTGCAGATTCCAGCTTTCCCAAACTGCTAATTGCTGTTGTAGACCACATGATGTTACAACGTTGCTCACTACCTGCGATAGCAGAGGTGAACTTCTGCATGGAAATGCAGCAATGACACAGCAAAGACACAGCTGGTGCTTGGTGGGGAAACTGAATCTCTGAGTCTTGTGTGGGTGGGTGTCAGAGGCCTGAGATGCCCCTTGCACTGGCCAGGTAGTACTGGCATGTGGATGGAGGGCAGCTCGTGCTGCCCTTGTTTACTGCATGCATGCTGCTATTTCCAACTCTGTGACTCCATCTGTGTTCCTCAGGGAGATTAAGGTTGCCCTTATTTCTGCGAATCCTCAGCTGAGATCATACACAGCTTTAGTATCTGTGCTTCAGGAGGGCCAACTCCCATCTTGCAAACAGGTTTATAATCAGCGCTGCCTTGATGGCCATGATCTTTGTCAAGGGCACCTAGGGATATGCTGGTGACTAAAATGGATCAAAAAATGTTTCTTCCCCAACCCCTTTGCACAGCAGAAACATGTACTAGACACTTGTTTCCTGTCCAGGCAGTCATCAGTGGGACCGCTGCCTATCCATCCCAGAAGACAAATTCCAGGAGGACTCACATGGGGGTAATAGCCTTGCTTTCTGCTAGCAGCTCTGGCTTGGTTGGAGCTGCCAAGATCCCCCCAAGTGTGGTGAGATTGATCACACATGCAAAAGGCTTGGTGGCCTCCTTGGTGGTGCTGTCACTGGGGTGAAACATGGCATGGAAGCAGATGGTGCTAATCCATCTGGGAAGTCAAATATAAATATAAAAACTTCTAGTTACTTTTGTAAGCAGAGAGGATGGCCTTCAGGAGGCTTCAGTAAATGGGGCTGCAGTGTCTGAGATCATATGTGAACAGCTCTTCAGTGTGTGATGGCCATGTCAGCCCATGGAACGACCTGGATCTGGCTGTTGGTGCTTGTCATGGTTCTCAGAGCACAGCATCTGCCTGGAGTGCCAGAGGCACCTCTGCCTGGCTCATGTGGAAAGGGATGCTGTGGAAAGTGCTGCAGGTGTTCTTCGGTTAACACTCCTGTGGAGCAAAACAATAAAAGCAGCATGTGTCTCTGCTCTTTTCCACTAGCCTTTAATTGGGCATTTTCCTTGTACTTTCAAAACCATATTATGCAATACTCTGAAAGTACTGTCCCCTCTACTTTCAAATGCAGTTATAGAATATGAATGGTTACAGTCTATTCCTTTTTTTCTCATTGTATTCAATTTTTTTTCTTCCTCCTGTAGAAACCTTTCAAAAGTTGCATTTAGGTCTATCATTAGGTGTTGAGTATTCAAGGGTAAAAGCAGGTACTGTGTCAGCTTGACCCAGGATGATGACTCTCCTGCTGCTGAGTCGTGCATTATGGTGGAAGGACAGGCTGAAACTGGGCTAAAACTCATCTGTGTTTTCTGTTTTTTCCTTAAGTGAGACCTTTTTTGCCTTCCTAGAACCAAAAATTTAAGGCTTTAAATTTTGACTTGAAATGTCATTTTTGGCAAACTGTTTTAGTACTACATTTTGGCAGACCTCCTGTGCCTTTTGCAAAAGAGCAAAACTAGCATAATCCTATGTGGTTGGAGAAGTACACTTGCTAACCCAGATTGCTTTTGACCTAGATGGCAAGCTCCTGCCTGCCTGTCTGGCTTGATTTCTAACAAGTCAGCTCCTACAGTTTGGGCAGCTGCTGTAACCCCCTTTCTCCAGAAAGACATTAGGCACTTAGGTGAAATCTAGGTCAGCCAAACTGGGGAGGGAAAAAACCAAAACTTGTGTCAGAATAAAAATGTAGAAACACTGCATTTGAAAATGAAATTTCTCTGTTTGAGAAGTGTCTGTTGTGACAATTCTGTTAAAGCAGGACTGGCATTATTTCCTGAATTTTCAAGTTGTTCAAATTTCCTTATTTTTTCTTGATATTTGACTAAGCAGTTTGCCAAATGCTATGCCATCCAGGGCTGGTAAGTGTTGCTTGTTCCTCTATGCTGGTGTCCTGAGCTGCTTTACTGGCTAGCTTGCTCTCTGGTCAACATACAAGGAAGGTTTGGTGGGTCTGAACCTCAGGCTGGAGTGTGGAAGAAAAAAGAGGACTCTTCAAGTGGGTTTCACTAGGTTTTATTCCACCCAGGGAGCTGCCAATGTGCCGAGTGAGCTCTAGCCCTCTGTCCTCACCTTAAGTACACCGGGGATGTACAATGAGCAGGGGGAACCTAGAACCAATCCACGAGGATGTGGGGGGTGTGACCCAGAACAGGCATACTTAACAGAACAATGAAGGAAGGTGGCAACCTGAAGACCTTGCCGAATCACTGGGCATCTTCACCAGAATCTTCCAAGTTTTTACAAGGTGATCGACAAGATCTATCACCAGGGAAAGACCACGGGGGGTTTGGGGATGGGGGTGTAGGAACAAACCATTATAAAACAAAAACATACAGAATTATTGGAAAACCCAAAATGCACACCGCAACATTCCTCTAAAATTGTATTTTCCCATTTCCAGTGGGTCACATTTTGAGATTTCAAGAAGAGAAGTTGATTGTGGAAAGTCACAATGGTGCTTTCTTTGATGACTTCTGAGATTTTTTTTTAATTGCCCTACACAGACTACACAAAAATAATTTTTCATTAGTGTTTTATGTATTTGCCCTAGTATAGAAAAGCAGTACCATCAGATCTTCACATAGGCCCTCTTTGCTTTTTGCCCTGAGTGTTGTTCTGTAAGTAATAATGCTACTTTTATGAAACCTCAGGACAAGTCTTCTGTCCATCGGGTGTGTTTCAGTGATGCTAAAACAGAAAACAATGAAGATTTCAATGGACTCACTGTCTCAGCATCTTGACATAATTTAACCAACAGGATATGACAAGAAGATGCAGCTGACTTCTTTCAATGTGTAACATCTTTAAGCCTGCAGCTGATTTGTGTAAACAGTTATTAATTCAACAATCTCTTATACAAGGAGACTTCCTGTGAATTGCTTAATTTGAGGCAGAAAAAACACAGTGAGCAAAAATATCACTGGGAGAGCCTAGAGCATGAAAGGAAAACAACAGGTGCTTTTCTCGCCTCTGATCACCAGCAGCAAAGTGTGTTGAGAATGTTCATCACAGAAGTTTGGTTTTCCAAAGCTATGGCTGCAAATTCAGTTGCTTCCCCCGTGCTGCCTTCAAGCATACTGCCTCCCCTGACCACTACTTCAGTGTGAGGTGTACACAGAAACTGGGACAGGTGACTGGGAAGAACAACAGTGACAAGTGACAGGGATGGAGCTGTTAACTCTGCACATTCCTGAGCAGTGGAAAAAGAGCTTGAAAGCAAAGGAGGGAGGAAAGAGGGAAGAGGAAACAAGAAAGTACCAGAAAAAGAAAACTGGCTAAGGAGTCAATAGCAAAGATTGACAAGATTGGGAGTATGGCACTCCCATAAAAGGCAAAGTAGCTGGTTAGAGGGAAATGAGGTGTGTTGTCTCTGTAATCTGGAGGAGAGCTTTATTTTTCCTTCAAGTGCATACATTAATTTGATATCTGGGGATAAATATGTTTTTCTGTCTTACTATGACCCAAATCCTGTAATTTTTGTAGAGGGAATAAATCAGAATTTATGTATTAATAAATAATTGGTAGCATCATCACTATGTTTCCTGCAAATTGAGCTTTAGATTTCCGTAATCATGTTCACAAAAATTACCTCTAATCTAGAGTAAAGCTACCAGATGGGAAACAAAAAGCCCACAGATAAACCCACCAAATGAAAGGGTGCAGGGGGTGCTTTCCACTTCTCCACTGTGATGTCCCTGTAAGAAGGACTGGTACTGGGGCTGGATCTCCACACATCCCACCCCACCACAGCATCATGAGCAGGTACATTCCCAAGTGATACAGCAAGCCTTGTGTCTTGTAGAAAGACAGCATGATAACTTAAAAAATATGTTAGTGAGAATGGCTGCAGGTTTAACATTGGTCTATGGTTTGGATTTGCAGCTTGTTCAAGGGATGCTGCAGTTTCCATTCTGAAACCTTGCAGCACAGAGCAGCACACTGCACTCTGGTGATATTCAGCTCAGCTCAACTCAGCCCAAGCAATCTTGCACTCAGCGTAACAGCAGCTGAAGTGGTCTTACAGGTTCCTGACCCTGTCTCACACACAGCTGAAGCAATGATTTTTCTGCAAGGATTTGTATGCCTGTTTCCAGTGACTCCTCTCTGCCTTCAGTCCTCTGTCCTACAAGTGTGTGCTCTGCAGAAGGCCATGGTTTCAGCCCGGATACAAAACCATTGGAGAACTGACCCACTTGGATCTGTTTTGTCTTAATTTTTTTTAGTTTTCTACTCCTACCCGTATCCTGTGTGCTTGCTCCCAGCTTGCTAAACCTTCATACCTTCATTTATTGCAAAGAACTCAATATGCTGAAGGGACCCATTTCTTCACACTCCTACACAACTTTAAAGATGAACTTTTTATGGGACATTCCAAATAATAAGAAATCCCCACAATGACTGTATGGCTGACTTCTATTTTAGAGTTGTGCTATCAAATCATCCTAGCTACATGTCAGCACAGAGTTTTATATGTCTTGGGACTGGTAAATTAGGCTGTGTTTAAGAGGAAGACATGTTGTGTGTTTTGCCAATAGCATACTCTGGGGGGTTTTTTGCCCATAACATTTTCTGGTTTTCTCCCAAGGGCCTCTTTCAGTACACTGGCAACTGTTCTCTTCAATAAGACAAGCATTAAGACGCAAAAACTTTAGTTCTTGTCTGTACCCCACTTTGGCTTCTCTTACATGCTCTATGGGAAATCCTTGGCATAGGTAGCTGGCACTGCAGCCCAGCATATATCAATCTCTAAAATGATGATATTTAATTGAATAAAAGGTGAGCTGGTATAGAAATATGTGGGTAAACAGATGCACCATGCAGATGTTCATGGAACAATTACTTACATTCACCAAATATCTTTATGTGAACATCACAGTGACAAAATAAAAAATGTTTCGTCATGCTAATGCTGTGGCAAGGTCATGTGTAGCTCAAACACATCAGGAAAGAATACTAAGAAGATTTGTCCATTGGTGAGTTTTGAGAACAGCAGATTTTCTGTCAGTATTAAGCCTCTGGCCATCCCCTTTATTTCATAGTACCTAGTTCTCAAATTGTTATCTTATGGTGGGAGTGGTAGATAAGCAATTAGCAGATTCTCTGCACAGAACAAGCTACTTGTTCTGCAGTAGCGCTCAGAGGCACAGAGTGTATCACCATTTTTCCATAGAGTCTCTGTGTTTAATTAATATTCCCTAAAGGCGACAGACTCTAGTGCTTGCCTTTTCCTTCTTTCTCACCCTTTTATTTCATTCTTTGGTTTTTCCACTGTAATCTGCTAGAACCGCTAAAGAGAAGGAGGTATTCTCTGCCCATAGCTTGCCTGTTTCTGCCATAAGTGTCTTGGGTTTAATCAAATGTGTGATTGAGGTGTGAAACTGTGATACACATAAGTGAATATTGTCTTATGTCAGAAGTGTCCTCAGTGAAAAATGAGGGGTTTTTTATGGAGATCGTGAAGACTATGAAGAGCATTTTATACTTCCTCAGGAAGAGCAGTCTGAGCTCCACCTTTCAAACCCTCTCCATGTAATAAGCGATGCCTGTGCAGTTTGCCCTGATGGTGTGGCCCAGGTGTGCAGCCACCTGTGGGCGAGGGAGCGAAGGCAGATCAACTCCATTGCAGAAGGTCTGTTATAAAAAGTGTGTTCCCCTAATCAGATTCTGGTTTTGTTGGAAACTATTTTGTGCTGCTCAACATCTTTTTAGCTCTGTCTCATAGTTGCTGGGGAAGCAAGGACAGTTCCCATACTGCTCAATGCAAGCTCAATTAGGCAACTTACTTCTAGCTACTGCCTCCAAACTCCTGCTTTGGGACAAGTTATTTCTGTGCCTGAAAGGGGCGTCTGAGTCATGATGCCTTTGCTCACCTTCTGATTGGAGTTGCTGGATTGCCAGCCACATTTGGAGACAACAGGACAGACAGAGCCCTCATTTGGGCTCAAAAATCTCTTTTCTTCACCATAAGGAGTGCAGAAAGCTGCCAAATTCCCTATGAGGGAAAAATCAGTGGATGAGAACAAAACTAATTTCAGATCACTGCTCTGTCTCAGACGTACTGCTCCCTTAAAAATCTTCTGCTTTGATTCACATTCCATGCTCTGTTTCTTTGTCTCCCAGTTAAAGACTCAGGCAAGAGAGAATGACTATTTGTTTTTTGTGGAAGCTCTTGTCAGACACCACATGGCTGTGTCCTAGTTGCCCTGAATCATTCTAGTTTGGGGCTAGGTTGTCTGAGTTACCTTATGTACTTTTCAGCAGTTCTGTACAGGGACCTGCATTTTGGTTGAATTGGCCTTGAAAAAAATCCTCACTCTTATAAATATTTTGACCTGCTGCCGGGCTATAGAAATCTATTCTTAGATCAAATGATGCTATGGCAACTGTCCCTGCAATATGACACAGTAGCAAGAATTATGTCTTCTTTTAATCTGTAGCTCCCAAAATACCTTCTGCACATCCCAAGCCACCTGGCTTTCCCCACCCTCTTCAGAGCCAGGAAAGCAGCTCCATCCCAATTTATTTTTCTAGTTCAGTCTGAGGCAAAACCGTCTTAAGCCAATTTAAGTGGATCTGAAATAACCTACTCAGTCCCAGCTGTCATAACCTATATTACAGGATATTCCCCTTACTTTTCTATGACACTTTCCCAGTTGCTCTTACAATCTCATTTTCCCTCAGGACTTCCTAAATAATCCTGTGACATGTGCTCTATCATACCCTGTATTCCTCTTTGTATATCCCACCAAAGGTGAGTCGTCAACTTGAAAACATCTGTTTGCACTTTTTTCAATCAATATAACATGCCATTTATTCAGAGGCTAACATTTTTACACACAGCCTTTTCTGACAAGATTTACTTGTGTTTTATTTATTGATTTATGTCCTTTACAGTAACTAGATTTTTTGGATCCTATATATGTCAAGAGCTTGCTTTAGTTGGAATGTACGTATGCCCATCCTAAGAGATGGGCTCTTCCTTAAAGAGCTGAAGACCTGGTGTTATAAACATGCTCTGAATTAACCATTACACGTTCAGGACTGTTAGCAACAGACCTATAGAAAAATCTGAAATTTTTCGCCTCTCCTGATCCATGCTTATTACCTTCTAATTTCCCAAGTACACAGTGGGCTTGTACATGGCATCCGGCTAGTAACTGGGAGCTGCAAGTTCTGTTTGCTTGAGTACTGAGCCACCTACAAGTTTCACAGCATTTGGTGAATAACTGGGGGATTTGTGTGTTCAGTACATCCCATATGCCATGACTGTCTTCAAGTGGCAATACAGTGATAGCAACAGTATGGCTATTGAAAAGTTCTGTAGATAAATTATCTGTAGATAAATTCACCCCCTGTGTATCCCCACTGACAGATAACCTGCAAGTGGAAAAGTAGCACACAAGGCTGTAGGATGTAAAGAGGTTCTTCCTGCTGTCCTGCTTGGGGTGTCTTTGTTCTGCTGCCCTGACAGGATGGCACTTGTGTGTCTGTGGCACTGATGTGCTGAGGCATGGCTGATAATGCCATTTACAGCTCTTCAGTGGGGTCCCACAGGCATTAGAAAAGTAAATTGTAATTGCTAAAATGTGGGCATGAACAAAAATACTTGCCCTGGCTTCTCTGCCATAGTAATCATAATTTCTAGCATAAATTATATTAACCTTCTTCCTCTCATAAAAAGTGTTTTAACCCTTTAGGGAGAAAGAACAGGTAACAGACTAAGTGTAATGTACTGTGGTTTAAAATTTATCACTGTGTCTCCAATTTCTTCTTTATTTTACTGAAAACCTCTTAAGGGCACTATCCTTTTACGCAATGCAATGCACTGATACTTTTGTATCAAGTTTCCCTTACTGGAATGTAAATCCTCTAAAATATATGCCCTTCACATTATGCCTATTCCTTCTAGCTTTCCAGTTGTCTTCCACCACCACAGGAGGATGGACCACCAAACATTAGTCTGACAGGGGTAGGGGAGGGAAGGGCGAGCAGATGGCAGTGCAGAGTCCTTCTCTGCCCCAGCTGCAGACTGAGGGATGTGGAGCGGAGCAGTTTCACTCTCTGTTGGCACCTGTTAACTGGGGCACAGCTCTGAGCTCGATGCTCATGCCTCAGGTGAGCACCCAGAGCCATCTGTCTCCCCAGCCTGCCATGCTGCCATCCAGCAGGTACTGAATCATCCAGGCAGCAGGGAATGTCTCCAGGAGGAAAGAAAGCAATAGCCCAACATATTCACTGCAAGAATGTGGACTTTCAGCCCCCAAGGCTAGCAGCCTTTCTGCTAGAATCTGAGCAAACCTCCTTGTTTCAACAGCTTTGGGGTTAATCAAGCTATGCCTTTTTTTTTCTCTTTTTTTTTTTTTTTTTTTCTCCCCAAAGACAAAACTACACCCCTGGCAACAAACACTCTATCACTTTAACGTGGCCGAAGCCCATGTTCTACCGAAATACCCATGGGCAGGCTGAAGCTCCTCTGTATGTGATGTGGCTGTGGCTGTGCCCTGGCCGCTCTGACTCTGATGCCAGAGCTTGTATGGTTGCAAAATTTCTCTTCTGCTTGCCTGTATAAATAATTCTTTGTTGTGCATATGTGTTTACATAGTTAGTCTGAGTTTTCTGAAGTTTCTAGGGGTGCAGGAGGGGGAAGAAGCATAAACCCCTCTGGGATTAACCCTGTCTGACTGTGCACAACTCTGCCTTTGTGTATTTTTCCAACTCAGTCCTCCCCTCCCTCCTCTCACACCCACTTGCAGAAATTAGCCATCCCAGCAGTGACTAATTGCATCAGGTCAATGGCAGGGCAGCGGCTCCCTCCCCTCCCCCTCAGCCCCTTTTCCTTCCTTCTCCACCCGAGGTGCTTTCTGGAGGAGGCAGTCAGAGCTGCATGGCTTCGAGGTTTTTGTGGATAGGGTCCTGCATGCTTGGGCACTGGGCACTGGGCACTGGGCACTGGGCACTGGGCACTGGTGTCCTGCCACATCTGAGCAACCTGCAGCACTTGGGTTTTGGTGAAGGAAGTGAATGCCACGGGGGCAGTCTACATCACTGGCTCCCCAGGACTTGGGTTTAATCAATCCTTGATGCTTTGCATCATGCCTTTTTGTTGTTATCATTTATCATGCATTTAGAATGTGTTTCTAACCAGGTAATTATTTTATCCTTAAGCGAAGCATGTACTCCAGCACCTGTCATTAGCAGCACCATGTGTTCAGTTATGCTATAGATCTTCAAGTGCTATATTTGGATGTCTTTGTCCTAAAATACTTCAGGTACCCTGTGAAGGCCTCAGACAGCCCTTTGATGAACTCCAGACATCTTCCTCGTTGGCCCATTATCTTGTTGTTTACCAGTTGCACTCTCAATCACCTATTATATTAATTGCAACGTTCCAATAATTAGATTTCCTGTTTTTCAGGCCTATGTGCTATTATTCAGCCTTCCACAACACACAGACCTGGAATGAGCGCTGCCAATTTGCATTCATACTAACGAAGTGCAAACAGAGCAAACTTCCTGAGAGTTGGGAAGGACACTGATGTCTGCAAGGATACCAGGCACTGTGTGGCAGCTGCATTTTCCCTACACAGACTTTCCCACTGAAGAGAAAATTTGACCCTCTAGTTCCACTTTAACCTGCAAGAATTGAGATTTCTCAAGCTGATAGACAACTGCATCATGACTACCAGTAATGGTGGTTTCATTGTTTCTTTAGCATCTTTAGCATCTATTTTCTAAATGCAATGTTACTCAGTCTTTCTCACACAAGATCTCCTGGAAACTTCCTTTTTTTTCCCCCTTTAATAAATCTTGACATTCAAAATCAGTTACTCTATATGCGATTTGCCACAGAAAATATTTGTAGTACCATTTTATTTCTGTAGAAATGAGTTTATTTCCTATAGGAATAATATACAGTAAGCACAATTTTATTCCCCTGCATTTGTTACATTGAAAACACTGTCTTGGGTTTAGGCATTTTCCTGTCCTTCTATGAAAATGCACAGACTTGTTCAGGTTGTGGAAACATTGAAGGATCTACTTGACTGTTTACTTCCAGACCACACCCGAATCCTGCCCTGCCACCCCGCCTTCCCTCACCCTCTCCATTACAAGGCTTCCTACACCTTCAGTGTTTATGCCAATGAAGTCAGTGGAGGAATCCTTTCTGCCAAATGAAGTCTTACTCATTAAGCAGAAATTTGTTGTTATATTTAGCACAGGTTTCCTCACTAGGCAGACTCTACAACGTATCCCAGAAAGTACCTTTGGTTTCTGTGGGAGCTTTGTGTGGGTTGCGTATGAAATTCTACCTGTTGTGTATATTCTCCACCAAGGATCGAGCTGGAGCAGAGACACTTCAGTGAAGCTTTTGATTCAGCTAGCACTGAAATTATTCCAGCTCTGGCAAATATATAACAGCATGTTAAGCAGTCTGAGAAATTCAACACAGATGGCACTAGAAAACACCAAGGAAACTGCAATGGGAGCAGGAGTTAGGGACCACAGGGCACTGACTGGGTGCACTGGAAGAGATAGCACGCTATGGTCTGCACCGGACTGTGAGAGGCACTGATATGTCCAGGACTCTCCACACCTCAGCAGTTTAGCTGGGGCTAATCATCAGACCTTTTCCTGGCCCAGTGTGGGCTAGTGTCTCAATCAGATGCTGTGTTTTGGCGTAGGAAAGAATGTGTGAACAACACATGGTGGGGGTCAGAGGGCTGGGGCTAGAATGGAGCAACATTCTAGCGTGAAGGAGAGATTAGAATAGGCTGTGCTTGCACATTGAAGTGATTCTTCATAGGAGATGACAGTTTTATAGTTATTTCACAGTCTTTAGAAACACATATTTACTCAGTAATAACAAGAGTTTTTAAAAAACCCTATTAAAATAATAGTGCCTGCTTTAGTCCGTCTTCTGGGAAAATGAAAGATTCAATGGGTTTTTAGGCTAAATATATCATTCCCTGTTCTTATCAAATACGCAACGTATTTCCTACTGCATACCTTCTACAGTGTCTTTTAGTTCCATTGAAAATACTCCTCTTGTTAAGAGCAGAGAGATACATCTGATAATGGTATCACAATAACATTCCTCAAGGGCTACACGAATAGTTCCTTTTTCTGCTTCTCCTCCTCCTCTTCCTCCTCCTTCTCCTCCTCCTACTTTCCCAGCTTAAGTAAAATCTACTTTAATAATGCATTGCTGGATTTGAGGCCCAAGTACTAGTGAGGGCTCAGCTGAGACCTAATGCCATGTTTGCTATCTTCTGAGAAACTGGGAGTGAGAATTTAATTGTTTCACAGTGGACAACATTAAATGGAGAGGGGCTGCCAGCTGTAAACTACTCCTTGCCTGCAATATGAGTCATGTTTCTAAGCACATATTTTTTTCCTGGTAAAAAATAATAAAGCAAGTCTTCAATATCAGTAGAAAATACCATGCATTTCCACTCTTCTTAACTAGAACAAGTATTATCTTTTTCCTGCAGTGCAGCTTGGATCAAATATACTCACACAGTTGAGGGAAGACTCAGTTGGCGGAACAATACAAAGATCACAGCAGAAAACAGACAATTATCACAGCTTCTTGGGAACCAGTCACTAAATCCTTTTCTTAAAATAAAAGAACATGTATGTACCTCAGAACATAGAGCAATTCCTTTTTTCAAAAAGGTATTGCTGTATAAAAGACCAGAATAAGTGTTTTATAAATGCATTGCTTTTAATATAACAATTTTACTGCCTAACTGCATTCCAGAAGCAATTATCTCTTGTAATATGTGCTCTGGAGGTAATGGAGACAGAAAAAATGCCTCTGTAATTAATGTCAACTTAAAATCTTCTGCATCAAAAGCTCTTTGCATTCCAGACTTTTCACACGTAGCTGTGTGGCTGGTTTGGTTGATGAAGTGCATGGCTGCTGACTTCCAAGGCTGAACTCCTGGAATGTAATGTCAGTCACTTCCTACAGATCAGGTGCTTTGCAAATCTGAGCAATGCTACATGGTTTTTCACCAGGATCTGAATGCTGGCACAAAGCCTTTGTCCCCAGAAATGCTCTTGACCAGGAAAGCTTTGATTTCAAACCACACTCCCACCCTTCCAAGGACAGGAACCATCAAAATTATGCTTTTGTTAACATGATCTTGTTATCAAATCCTTGCTCAACTGAGTTCTAAACCTGCCATATAATTGCATTTTATATTTTAATCACCATGTAACCACATTCTTTAAGTACTTTTTTCCTGCAGGGCAGAGGCCCTGGCTGTGCTGTGGTAGACCGGTGGGTTTAAGTTTCTGTTCTTTTCTACACACTCCAATCCGTGTGTGGAGTCTGATTTATGATATACTCAGCTACCCAAGGTAAAGGGTATGGGTAAATCTAGGTCCTTTATGGCCAGCTTAACCCGGTGTCAAGCATCCCAGTTTCCTTACAAGCTTTTGTGAAGTGTTAGGACTGCCTCTCTGTAACTTTCTTCACAGAACTAGCTAGCATGGCTGGAGAAACACACCCTTTTTGGCTATCATGGGAACACATCTAGAAAATCACTGAATACTAGAATCACAGAATAGTTTGGGTTGGAAGTGATCTTAAAGGTCATCTAGTTCCAAACCCCAACAGACCAAGCTGCTCAAAGCCCCATCCAACCTGGCCTTGTACACTTTCAGGGATGGAGCAACTATAGCTTCTCTGGGCAGCCTGTGCCAGTATCTCACCATTCTCTCAGTAAAGAATTTCTTCTTAGCACCCACTCTAAATCCCTGCTCTTTCAGGGTAAAAATGTCCCTTGTTCTATCATTACCTGCTTTTGCAAAAAGTCTGTCTCCTCTTTTCATAAACACCCTTTAAGTACTGAAAGACCACAAGGAAAACTTAGAATCAACCGAAATATATTTTTTTGAAGATTGTGGTTCTACATATACTCTATCTCTACACACTAGCTAAGAAACAGTGATTTTTTTTCTCTTTGGACCAAAAAAATGCATGAATTTTTCTTAGGTGACACGCATAGGGTTCCTAATCTGCTAATCACCACTAACAGCTTGCTAGCTAACATATTTATACATCCTACTTTGAAAACACCATCCATGTCTACTGCCCAGTACACGTGTCCACCGGAGCTCAAAGCCAGATGCCTGCTTGAACATTTTTCGAAACCTCTAGGTAATTTCAGAACCTTTGAAATTACATTCAGACAACTTTGCACTTTCCAAGCTCACAATTTCTTGTCTCTGTAGAATGTATCTAGTGTAGAACATATCTAGAGTATATCTAAATAGGTGTGCTAAATTTGGGGGCTGCACAGAGACTCTGTGTCCCACACACTTTGCAGTTGGAAGCCACATATACCTGCCACAGAAGGTGAGCAAAGACTCCTCAGCTAATCTTGAGAATTGTTACATAGGCATATAGAAACTTTCTTTTCAGAAGGGATTAAGAAAAACTGATCATTTTTGTGGTGTTCTACTAAAGCCGTTAATTGGGAAGTTATTCTACACAAAACTGAGCATCAAGCCCCTGTCTTTGCAAAATCACAGTTACTCTTCAGGCTACTTTATGTCAGAGCATATCTTGTTAACCATCTCATTACATCAGAGCCCATTGCATTCCTCTCTTTTGCTTGCAGCAAAAGACAGAAATGCAATGGGCTCTGACGTAACAAAACTCCACTAGAGGTGGAACAACCTGCTTTGATCTATAACACTCCTACAGGAAAGGTGTAAAAGTTGCAAAGCTCGCAGAGCTACTTACTGAGGTAAATATTGGGTTGTCATATATTTAGCAACATGACAACATATAATCTCAGAAAAATATAGTGTATGAAAGAAAGTTCCTACAAGTAACTATAGTGGGGAAAACAGGAAGGGGTTTGCCTGAATCTATTCTCAGTTGCTTCCCTTCATGCAGATAAATAAGTGAATGTTCTGCTGTATTTTCTTCGTTCTAAGAGGCAAAAATACTCAGAGAAGATCCATAATTATTTTACTCAGTCTTCCCCCTATGGAGGGAGCTGAGAAGCAATCACAGCATTCACATCTGAAAGCTGGACTTTGAAGTCAGACAAAAAATTCTGTCTTCTTCTGTCTTCCTCTCTTTCTGTGTTCTACTTGGTTGGTGCAATAATATTGTGTTGCTTACAGGCATCTGTAAAATAATAAGGTGGTACCCTAAAATTAGATCAATTGGCCATTCACCTGGTAGCCGTGGATCATATTGTAATGATGAGAAATCAGAACAGATGCCTCTTGGAAGTTTCCTGAGGGCTTCTTTGATGATAGCACAGTCTCACTTCTTTCACAGAGAAGGCAGGTCCAGGCCAGGCACTTCCTGAAGGCAAACAAATGGTCCTGTTATTCTGCCTGCTCTGTGCCATGCAGCTGTGAACCCTAGTTACATGCACAGATCAATCAGCTCATGGCTGGTGTCTCTGTAGATATTTTCTCATAGTAAACAGGGCTCCAAGACCTTGGGTAGCCCAGGAGTATAAAGCCTCAGGCACTTCCATTACATGCTCACATAGCTGGGGATGATTTCTAGTTTCTTGACAGCTTCCCTTCTAAGTGCTTTAGAAAGGTGTGGTGCTCTTTTCCTTTTTTGTTTTTGGTGGGTTTTTTTGGTTTTTTTTCCCCAAGAAATTGTCTGCCCCACACAGTGTTTAGGCTGTGACATTTTCTAATGTGTTTGCCATGATCATACAGCAGAGCTCGCCTGGCAGGTGGGTTTTCTTAATCAGTGAAGCCTTTTCCTGATGACATGCAACGCTTAATGAAACTCATCTGGTACTAGTACTGCAGCCAGCAATGAAAAGAACATCAGAGGTAAATAATAAATGAGCAGAAATCTCAGGATTTGCTAAATATCATGGTTTGATCAAGTACACCAATCAGAGCTTGCCTAAAATCTTCATTCAGGAGGCAGCTCACCAAAACCAATGGACAACCAGTGAGTTGACATGTAATATGCAGATCTGGTACATCATGATGTACCTCTTGACACAGAAAGCACTGGAATATCCATGTTCTGAATGGGTCCCCGCTGAACAGAGAGGAGAAGCACTAAACAGAGGTAGGCATTTCCATACTGTGCCCATTTTGCATGGGATGGAGTTAAATTTCTTCCCAGTAAGTGTTTGATTTGGATTTGTTCTGGACACAGTGCTGATAGCACAGGGATATTTTTGGTATTCCCGAGCAGGTCTTACACAGAACCAAGGCCTTTTCTGCTACTCAACCAACCACATCAGCAACCAGGCTGGGGGTGCACAAGGAGCTGGGAGAGGACACAGCTGGGACAGCTGACCCCAACTGACCAAAGTGACATTGCAGACCATCATGCTCAGTAGATAGAGTGGGGTGGAAGTTGGAGGAAGGGGAGTATGTTTGGAGTGATGGTGTTTGTCTTCCCAAGTCATCATTACACAAGATGGGGCCCTGCTCTCCTGGAGATGGCTGAACACCTGCCTGACATGGGAAGCAGGGAATAAATTAATTGTTTTGATTTGCTTTCATGGGCAGCTTTTGCTTTTCTATTAACGTGTCTCTATCTCAATCCACAGGTTTTCTAGCATTTAACCTTCCAATTCTCTCCCCAATCCCACTGGTGGGGAGTGTTCCAGCAGCTGTGTGGGGTTTAGTTGCTGACTGGAGTCAGACTATAACACATACTCCTGGATGGTGTATTTTCACTTCTCTTTGAAATATTTGACCTTTCTTAACTGTATCACATGGTCGGAAGTGCAGTGCTCAATCTTTTTTTTCTCTCAGCAATTGCCAGCTTCTGTGACCTGTACATTGTGTAGATTTATCTTTCTCTGAATCTATTAATTGCCTCTAATTATTGGGGGTTTGGGTTTGTTGTTTTGTTTGGGGTTTGTGTGTGTTGCCAGGGGAGGGTTTGCTTGGGTTTCTGTTGTTGTGATGTGTCTCTCCTCTCTGCCATAGAACTCCACACAGTATTCCTATGCGGTTTCTTCTCCCAGAAGTTCTGGCACCTTTCACTGTTCTGGCACTTCAGCTCTATTCTTGTTCAATCTGTCTGTTTGTTTGTTTGCTTGATTGTTAATATTGCCAGGTATGACATTGCAGAAATGAAAGCTCTTCCATCTCTCACATTTTTCTCAGCTGTGACATTTACTGTTTGGGTTTTAGAGATCTGTTGTTTTCCTTATCCATTGCACTGTTATTAATAATAAATTATTACTAATAATAAATAAATAATATTAATAAATAATTATTAATAATAATTGATCTTCTATCACTGGTGTGTCAAAATATGTCCTAAAGCTCATACAATAGAAATATTTTCATTTTCTTCTTTTGAAACTGTTTTTTCAAAGTTTTTTTTAGAAATGAATCATTAAAATAATAGTTCTGCCTACTGTATCTATCCTAACCACTGTACCTATCCTAACTTCACCATCCTTCCCCCTTTTTCTGATCAGTGATTTCACTACTTTCTGCATCATTAAAGGCCCACTCTGCAGGAAGATGGAGGTAATGCTTCATGTCCCTTCATCTACTCTCATGTTCATAACTGCATCTGATGACTAACTGAGTCAGCATGCTCTAACTTGCTGTGATATTCCCCTAGTCTAGTTCTGTAATGAAACTCCACAGGGTTAACATCTCCTGTAAATGCACCTTTGTATCTTGGAAAAAATTACGTATATTTATAAAAATTACATATATATATATATATATATATATATATATATATATATATATAAACACACACATATATAAAATTACGTATCTAGTCAGCATTGCATGGTTTGTGCCAGTGTGCAGAGTTTCATCCAAGCAGCACTAGCAACCATTAAAATCTGGAAGCTGAGCACTTCACAGATTGTCCTAAGCACAACGATGACTTCAAGAATTGAAATAAGGATGAGGATTCCTTCCACCTGGAAGGAATTTAATAATATAAATTAATAAATTAATAAAATAAATTAATAAATTCCTTCCACTCCAGCTGTCTAGTTCTGATTCAGCCTTGCTGTGACGCTCATGCTGGGCACTTCTCAAGTGGTTACTCAGTGAAGATGTTCTGTTTTGTGCAGTTTTGCTTCCTTTAGTCTAGTGTTGGATTTCATTTGCAAGTAGGCTGATTTCTAGATGAACTGTAGACTAAAAAGTTGCTGAATTTAAACACTGACCTTTAGTTTTCCTATCACCTCCACCGATGCACAATTTGGTTTGATTCATAGTGAGATTTGAAGAACTACTTTTGGTAAAAATAGAAAACATTGCCTTAAGTCAGTAATGTAGCAAACGACCTGATTTGATCAGTTTTGCTTGATTTATTTTAATAGGAATAAACCTCACTGCTGCCAGTTTGGGGGAAATTTGTCAGCCACTGTGTTTTTAAAATATAGAAATTACTCCCCAAGAAGCTTGATGAATTTGAGTTACTAGATGTATTTGAAGTTCACGTTTTTCTTCTCATGTTATGGAAAATATATTGTGACAAGAATGTTACAACCAAATGTCTTGATCTAACTTTCTGTGGTTCACAAGAAAAGACATATTTGGCCTATATCTAAGCCTGTAATCTATTTTATGTGGTTTAGAGGAAAGAGGGTAAATTGCAGGTGAGGTAAACATTTGACTAATTAAAATAAAGCTCAAGAGATTAGGTGGTACTTTAGTGCTGTGATGTTTCTACTCTGAGAATATGGGTATGAATGATAACTACAGTTTCAGCTCTGACTCCAAAAATCCTTATTAATAGTGCAAGTGGCTGCACAAATTTCTAGCATGTGACAGCACGGTAAGTTACTAATGCTTTGTGAAATAAGTGTGATGAGTTTATCAGCTTTATTAAATTGAACTTCTCTTACCTACTTTTTGACAATCCTTTTTTCCGAATGCCAATATTTGTGCATCAGAGGAAGTATGGAAACTGTGCAGTTGTTAATTTGCAACATGATGATTAACCAGTGCTGTTGGCTTGCTGCCATTCATTCCTTCCCTACTGTGTGGGTGCAAAGCTGGCAGTCCCTGAGCACAAGTCATAGCAGGTCTTGGGGAAGCAATGCCTTGGGAAAAGGGATAGCCAAAGGGATTGCCAAAGATACTGCTCAAGAGCAACACACAGGATAAATCAGCTTTAATGAATGCACCAAGGGAAGAGTAGAACTAATTCCTGCATCTTGAATCTGAATAACATGCCAATTCATTACACAGGACATAAGTAAGTAATTCAAATAAGTGGTGTCTATTAGTGGGGAAAAAAATCCAGTATTATTTCTGTGGCTGAGCAGTGCAGACAGAATTGCCAAAATCCATTGTGCTGATCTCCTGAACTGCTCTGATATTTGTAATTTTTATATTTGTTAATATTTTGGCAACCTCGTCCACACATGGTAAACCCTAACATTATTTGTCAGTTGAACTCTTTATAGTATTGCACCATTGTTTCATCAACTGTTTAAAAATAAGGTTGAGCTATTGTTTTTAAGTAAATGTCTTAAAACTTGTCACTGCTTTGAAATGTTTTTCATCTTGTAGATCAAAACTTATGGCTGGATCTGACTTCTATTGTGACTTTCTTATGGCAAATCTCAAATTGACATCAAACATTGTCCCTCTCAATTCCTTATACAGTGGACATATAAATCTCAAAGTTGTGGAAGCACTGCTTTTCATGTTACAGCAAACTAAAAGCTGTCTCCCTTTCCTCTAGGTGCACAGCTATGCCACAGAGGTCCACACTTAGTGTCCCACAGGCTTGCAATGCCTTGCACCTGGAAATGAGCCCACTGGATGGTGTGCTGTGCAGCACACTAATTTCAGCCACTGGGAGCTACATGGGAATATCAGCCAGGTGCTCAGGTTTCTCAGGCTGTTTAAAACTAAAGCCCAGTGTAGATTCCCAAGGCCTGTGGGGTTTGTCTTGAGATGTTGAGGGGGCTGATATTGACAATGGCAATACCCAGTGTCCTGGGTTTGGATAACAACTTTCTTCTAGTTCTTGATCAGCTGGCACGCCTAATTTTTTTATGGAAGAATATTCCCATAAAACAGTTTCTGATTCCTGCTTGCTTAGGAGAGCCAAACTAAGTGATGACTGGTTGTGAGATGGCATTGATATCTTGGGATTTGCCATGTGATACAACCTGTCTGTGGCTGCATGTTCCCTTGTACTGGGACAGACTGAAAAGCAAGTGGTTCCAAATCTCCCAAATGCACTGATTCCCATCCAGCTACTTTAAAAGGCATCTCTTCTGCTAGACCTCTCTGCTGTATGTTTAGCAGAGTGAAACTTTTTTTGGCTAACTGTGCAACAAATTTCAGAAAAAAAGTGGCAGCCTAGAAGCACAGTATCTCAATCAATCAATCATAGAGAAATAAATAAATAAATATGCATGCATGCATTTCTTACTACTTTAGAAGAACACTGGGACATTAGCCTGGGTGAAGCAGGAAAGAATGAACAATAAAGGTGAAAAGCAAGCTGATGTATGTAGGTGGCTAAATGGAATTAAATGTGTAATTATATGACAAGGGGGTATGGTTATGAATCACAAACGGTGCTACCATTTTTGAAATTAATGCTGTGGTGAAATAGACCACACCAACATTTTAAATTATTTAAGTGGGACTGAACCTTATTTGTTTCTATTGATCTTGGTTGACTATAACTTTTTTTTTAAGAAGTATGTAACTGTTAGGAATGCATTATGTTCTGTTTTTCAGAGCACTCTACTGCTGAAGTGTATGATGAGTCACCTAATTGAACAGGGATGTGTGTCATTACATAAGAAGAAAAATAGATTAAAAGTACCACCGAAATGCCAATGTGTATTCTGATTTTGATTGCAGTAAATAGACTTGGAAATCGTTCATTTTATTAAAAAAAATTAAATATGTTGAAAATCAGTTAGGGCTGGAAGTTTAGGGGACATTAGTTTAAAAATAATTTTTAAAAAATCTAGAAAAAATATTCTTGCATCTACTGATCTACTGAAAATTTCAACATCTTCTGGCATTTAAGACAAAGAAGAAAATTCTCCTCTTTACTCAGCCACAAAAGAATCTGTTATTTTCGTAACACCCATTAGGAAGAAGGTGCCTAGAGAGCAGGTGATGTTTCCAGTACAAGTTAGAGACATTAGAGCTGAGGATGATTTGAAAAATGTGGACTGTAGCCCTAAGGTAAAGATGGAGGCTGTGTAATTGCTTACGTTATATGACTGGGTGTGCCCACACCATGGGGTTAATGCTAGAGGCAGTGACAAACAACAGCCCATTATCCTTTTGGTAAATCCATGACTGATAATGACGTCAGAGCTATTAAAAATAATGAGCTGCTCATATCTCACAAAGAACTTTGGGTCGATGTAAATCCCTTATACAACATTATCCAGGGTGATGGGAGGGGCAAGAAAACCTTTCTCCTGTGGAAATAGTGACCATGCTGGCCCAGGGACTCAGCCCTGCCTGCCACCACTTCTCCAAGTATGGTCTTAGAGCTTCACCATTGGCTGTCAGGAAGGCCACCAGGACCACTATGGTTAACAATTTCCTTCAGTTGAAGGTGTCCCAGCAGAAAGCTCAGTCTGACATTACTTCAAGCCTGAATTTTCCATGCTGGACCTCAATGTCATAGCATTGCCCAGCATGCTGCATGCCTGATGTAGATGGAAAACATCCAGAGGTTTAGGACAGACAGTCTATCTATAGCTCAGCTTGGAGCTAGATCTGTGTATGGTGGGCTCAAACGACTGCTCATGGTCACCTTCCTAACCATTCCTTGTTTGGGGTGGGTCCTCACTCCCTAGCTGCAACTTCTGAGGACAAAAACACTGTGTAAACCCCACAGGTTTTAGCCTACAACTGGTTATCCCTGCTTCTCACTCCTCAAACCAGTATTAGTGGCTTTTGTAGGTTTTTCAGGATGCTTTACACCCTGGTGGCACTTGAAACCCCAAAGCTATTTCAGAACCCAGCTGGAACACAACTGAGTAAGCAGTGACGTACCACCCTGACCGCAGACTAGTGTCTGCAAGTCAGGTGGGGTGAGCAGGCAGGGGACACATGAGGGTAGGCAGGCAAGAAGAGGTTATTGAGAAAGGAGATAACTCCATTTTTCAGCTGCCATCCCTCTCCTTCAGCTGGTCTTTTGGCTCTGGAGGAAAGCCTTAGTCTTCCAGCACCACTGAGCACTCTGGGTGACAGGCCTCCCTCCCACAGTGATATGGACCCATTTCCCTCAGCCCTAGGAGGCATCTGCACTGCAAAAGGCCAGAGAAAATGAAAGCAAATGGTAGAGCAGGCTAGTGTGTGGGTCTAGGCTTTCTATGCCTGTTTCTGTAGAATTTGTTTTCCTCCCAATGAAGGAAGCAGTACTGCTGCTCTTCTGACTGCTCTTTCCTCCACAGGAATAAGTCCCCTAGAACATTTTCACTGCCAGGTTTCAGGTGGACTTGAACTTGGTCTAATACAGCTTGGCTGCTGGAGACCACTCCACTATTAATAACTCTTCAGTTGCTCGAGGACGTAAGGTCCCTTATGCTTCCCAGTAAGTTATATTTCTATGGTACTTACATGACGCAGCAAGTTTGTAAAATGCCACAGCTGCAAAAACACAGTGCGTTGGGATTGAATTCAATCAAGATTCTCACTCTGCTTTCAAATCAGATTGCACCTGTTGACACAGATTACTGCTCATGTGCCATAAGACAAACCTTACCTTAGAGAGTTTCACATTTAATAAACATGTAAGGAGAACATAGAGACATTCCTGGGCGTAACTATAGATATAGGTTGATTTATAGCTACATAGTTCAGGTATAGGTACTGAACCACATGAAGGAAACATTCAGAAAATACATGAGCTGAAAACCGTACTGGAAAATGTATGTATGAACCTCTGTGTGTGTGTGTGTGTGTGTGTGTGTGTGTGTGTGTGTGTGTATGTGTGCTGTGTGCAGATCACCACTTGTCAGTGTGAGGGGATTTGCACACAAATGCTTGCATGCAAACACGGGTGGGTGGTCTGTGGTGCACAGGCTTCACACAGCTCTGGAGGGCTTGCCTTTTATGTTAGCTGGGTTAACTTTTATCTAGGATCTAACTTTTTACAGGATCTAACTTTTATGTTAATGACAAAGCATTGCTTGTTTCAGAATGAGCCTTGGTGGATGAGTTAATTAAAAATAATAATAGTTTGCCAGCTGCTAATTAGGAAATTAATTAGTCATACATTAGAGTGTTACTTCTGCATGTGAACGAGCTGACTTAAAGTTTTCTCAGAGGAGACTGGCATTCAAACGGCATCATTAAGTATTGTAAAAATAGTAAGTATAATATATCATGTTCACAGAAAAAAATAAAAGCTGATTATTGATGAGTATTTTCCTTTGAATAAGACGAGATCCGTTCCAACAACAAAACGAAATCCTCTTCATAGAAGAGATGTATGTTATCTCTTTTGGCAGAAAAGAGCTTCTGCAAGCTTCTAATGATCATAACAGGAAAGGAAATACATGGATGTAAGGCTAGTTTAATCTACTTGATCCTGTGGTATGAAAAGAAGTTGCATGAAACCACTGCTCTTGGAATGGTAAATGAAACAGTAGAATGGGAGATTCCATCAGTAATTTCTCACCTTTATCAGCACAACAGTGAGCTGCATTTAATGTCAACACCCTTGGAGCCTCCTCCTTGAAGTCTTTGCTGTTCTCTTAGTCCACCATGGTACTCAAAGCATAATAGGGAAAGTGAACACTGTGCTTGTGGGTTACAAATTGTGTCTGAAAATGTAATAACTGGGAAGAGACTACCTCAATAACAGTACCATTCCAGGCAGTCCCAATTTAATTTCTTACCTAAGAGCCAACGTAAAGTCATAGAAAGCCATGCAACCATGAAAACAATTCTTGAGAACTGTTGGGTACATCTTGAGAGAGCAAGAGACAAAGCACAGCCTATGTGGGAGGATAGATGTGTTAATTATAATACCAAGAACACAAATAAAAAGAGCAGCATGTTGAAACCCTAGGAAAACAAGTGCCCTATGTATCCAGAACTGAAATCAGGTTAGAATTATGAGATCTGATGCTAGTCCACCTGGATGGGCAGCAAGCATACATGCATTGTGCAAAGGAATAACTCAGAGGAGCTGCTGTGCCTGACACACTGCCCATGGCTTCCTTTGATTTTCATAGGGAAATGCTGCAACTCTGTCCCTGTGGACAGAGGACACAGCTTAACTACTGGGACAGGAGAAGGAATATCATATCTAACTAAAACTGTGGAGGCCACGGTTTTGGCAGAATGTAATCATTCAGCCCAGGATTACAGATAACAGTGATGGATCATTCTCCAACCTCATGGAGAGTCCCAAGAGACAGTGAAGAGGCAGCATCTCCCATACCAGCTCTCGGGGCAAGCTCATGCTACAGGGTGATGTGGTGGGTGCAGAGTTGGGACTATCAGGAAGGGGGAATGCAGTCTGCCACAGCTCCAAACTGTTCTTGAAGCACACATGCTTAAAGCAAACACAGTCCTGGCTTTAGACAACATATGCTGAGTGAGACTGTGAATCCATGCAGGCATCAAAACAGGTCTCTCCTTGACAACAAATATGCTTAAAAGTCATATTTAAGAAATATGAAGGGCCTATACTTACCATAGTGATTATTGTTAGAAGAATGTTGCTTTTAAAATCAAATTTAAGAACATAAGCCGTGACCAAGTTTCAAATAACCATCCTACTGGATATTGCAAAGAAAAATCCTACTGATGGTGCAGGGACTCTAAGACTTTGTCCATCAGGAAACAAAATGTTCATCTTATCAGCATTTTTATACCTGGCATTGGCGTATTCCTGTCTTTCGAAGACAGAAGTGTGTACTGTGAAAGCACCAGCCAGTGCCACCTGCCTTTCTCCTCTACTCCTGGCATACATATTTGAGCAGTGGTAGGGGATTTTCCAAGCATTTTAGTCACTCAGATGATAATAGAAAATGTTGCATAATGGCATTTCAATTGGAGGAGGTGAAGAGGATGTATCCTCTAATTTTAACATACGAAGAGAGATACTGTCAAACAGAATAAAATGAAACACTCAAGGAATTGTGTTTCATGTAATATTTTCTGTGAGGTAATCTTTGTGGACAAAACCTTACCCACATGGGTTACTGCAGCTGAAAGGAAATACTTTATTTCCAAGTTCTTACCCAATGCTGGCACCAGGTTATTAGGAAATAGGCTGACCTCTTGTCCTTTGTTTGAGTTGTCCTACCTTTTATGCTCTAGTAAAAGAGGAAGAGAACTTGTATTAAAAATAAAAGGAGATCAAATTTCCAGCTATAACAAGCCAGAAGCAACAGTGGTGGATTGGTGAAAAGTCACAGAGATTTTGCCATGACAGGTGGGGATTTGCACTAGCCTGGCACATTCCTGCTATATGGGGCTCACCCCTTCTCACAGTGACAGGCAGAAAGCAGCTTCTGGTTATTTCTTAAGTTTATTTTAATAAGTGGTTATTTTAAGATGAGCAGTTTTCTGTCCCTGGGCTGATAAACGTTCAGATCATCATACTTGTCAGTGAGATGGCAGCAGTTGCTTGTTTGCACCCATCAAGCTAAATGGCAAAATTTTGTGCCAGAGTCCCTGGGTAGAAATTGAACATTTTGTGGCAGCTTTGCCAAGCAGGCACTGCCTGAACTCCTCTAGTAACAAGGTAACAAGACAAAGCAGGTCTGAAAGTTGGTGATGGCAATGCCTTGGAAGGCTGACCTGGAGCAGAGACTAGAAAGAGCTAGAGAACAAAGTAGGTATTTATTAAAAGGCTTTTAAGGATACACCTTGGGCAGGACAAGGGCCTGGCCAGGGCTACACCCAAGATGGACCTAAAATGGTCACAAAATGGACCACTGGTCACAAGGTCTCACACTTTTATAAGTTTTGATCCGTTTGCATGTTGGTGTTTAATTGTCCAATTATAGCTGCAGGTTATGAAGTCCCACCCTTTTTTGTTTTTTTTTTTCCTCTTCAATTCAGAATTGTTTATGCTTTTGGGCCTGAAGTTTGTAACAGTTGTCCTTGGTCTCCATCTGGAAAAGGATTTGTTTTGTCTACCTGCTCTGTGATGAGAGCTTATTAGCGCTTAATATGAGGCTCAGAACTGCACCCCTAGGCAGCACAGGATCTGAAAAACATGAAAGCTAGAATTTAAGGCATCAGTGGAAGATTGAAATGAGGAAACATAAGTAATAACAGTCTCAAAGGTGAGAGGATTATGAGGTTATGTTTTGTAACTTGTAATTTTTTCATTCTCAGTTGTGAGTGAGTCCTGGGAGGCTGTAGAACAGAACGCAGAGAAGCTTCTTCCACGAAAAGACCTTGTCTTCCTCATGGGCAGCATGGTGTATTCATTAGTATATCTGATTTGGAGGGTGTGATGATTTTGGATGAACAAAATTGGTGCTAAGGATCTTCTAAAATCCTTGCCAGAGCAGAGAGAGAAGTTGTGTTGGCCTCGTTAACACTGTCAGGCTCGCTTGGCAGCTTATGTGGGTAAAGTCTTGAAATATTTCTTTTCTAGTCCCTCCTCACAGGTAAAGCTTTGCCTTTACCAATCTTGGCTCCACAGCATTTTATATCCCTGTGAGCTGTCTGCCCAGACCCAAGAGGAGAAGGACAGGCCTGTGTACTCTGCAGTGGAGGTTGGAAGTGGGTTATGGAGAACACAATCTCCTTCTGTTCATAGAGTTTGAGATCACTTTGGGGTTACACTATCTTAGCAAATATTCCTTTAACCATATAGCTCTCCAGTTCTGTCCCCAACACAAGGGAGCCCCAACTAAAATAACTGGTGTAGGACAAGAAAGACACCCCAAGGCAGATTTGTGTGTCAGTACTGAAACTCCAGGGAAATTAATAGCACTATTTTCAGCTGAAACATGGTTTCAACCAACTTTGACTGGTATACTGGCTTTTTGTTTTCCCTGTATGCAAATAAATGTTTCCCTAAATTCACATACTAGCTAGACAAAGATGACTTTATTCTAATGTTCTTCCAATTCCTTTTGCGCAGGTTCATAGGAGATTGTGCTGAATAAGTGATTTCTGCTTATGCAAAATCTCCTACCATGCAGGAGTCCAAGATAATTTCCTCATCATTCTCTTTGTGACAAAGAAATCATGACAGAAGACAAGAACATCTCCCACATAATAAAAAAAGAAAAAAAAATAAAGAAAATTAATATGTAGTGGAAATAAGAGAGATAGACAGGATCTTCTCAGACATGCGACAGCTTCAAGAACCCCAGGCCCCTGCTGCAATGCAGGTGCAGGCAGGGTCTGATCCCAGTGGAACACCAAGGGCAGACTCTGGGAAAAGTAAGGGATGAAAGCTGATGACTCCTGCTCTACCCAAAGGCCTGTAACTATCTCAGAAGTTCATAAAATCATGGAACTACAGTATGGTAGAATGATATGGGCTGACAAGGGATTTTGAAAACCCCCTAGTTAAAACTCCCCTGCCACCGGCAGGGACACCTTCCACTAGAGCAAATTTTTCCGAGCTCTATCCAATCTGGCTTTGAACACTTCCAGGGATGGGGCATCCACAACTTCTCTGAGGAATTTGTTCACTGTCCTCAAGGCTGAAGTAATTGGCCATGCTTTCAAGTGAGGTTTGGGCCAGCTGACCCTGACCTATACAAGGCCACCACAAGGCAGCAGTGGCAGCAGCAGGGGACAGCAGCACCACCTGCCAACCTGACCTGCTGGCTGCAGAAATTTGCTGCATGCTGGGGACTTGGGTCTGGGTGCTGGGGGGGACTGCCAAAACTTGCCTGACCCCCTGACTACTGCTCCGTGATGTTCTTAAATGTAGACACCAGTGACAGTGCTGGGAAACCTGGAGAGCATCCAAAGTGACTACAGAGCTCTGGGGGTGGCAGTCAGGGACCTGGGTGATGTTCTAGTTCCTGTCAGAGGGGGTTAAAAGTGTAAGAAGGGGAAGGGCACTGGTACTGCCTGTCAACAAATGTTTGAGCAGCAGGGTATAGTTTTTGATCATTGGACCCTGTTTGAAGGTCAGTGTCTGCTTGGGAAAGACACAGTCCAGCCCACTAAATGAGCAAATACATCTTTACAAGGAGGATGGTTGCCCTAGTAAGGAGAATATATATATATATGCATACATAAAAATGCAATTAAAATCTTTGTTCAAAGGCATAAACATCTATTTAAACTCACACACATTATTTCAGAGAAGGAAGAGGAATATTTTTAGCAGTATGGGGAACTGAATGCTAAACTAAACACCAAGAAAATGAAGTCCACTGTTACTAAATCTGGTGGAAGCTCCCCAAACACACTGGAGTATATATTCCATGATGTGGCATGGGAGAACTGATTTGATCTAGTGTTTTGAAGGCTGAGGTCTGTGTGCATGCAACTCCTGGTTCCACCCCTGGCCAGTGCCTGGTGCAGTGACCACCTCACCAGGCACAAGGCATCTCACAGCCTGACCAGCACTGCCACACCAGGGTCTGTCTCTGTGTCTTTCTCCATTGCACATGTCCTGCACTGGGGGCTTCCAGCTTGCCAATAAACAACCACAGCAGGCCACCCAAGGAGTCTCTGGCATCTCTGTCCTGTCCATCATGCTGAGCAGCGTGAGCAAGCCAGAGCACTCAAGGGTCCAGGCGTGTCAGCTGGCACCTTCCTCCCAGTGCAACAGTTTTCCAGCCCAACACCACCACCCTCTTCAGCTAAACTGGTTGATTCCTTAATAAAGGAGGCAACAGCTACTGCAAGCACTAGCCTTTTTTAGGGGCCAGCACCAATGAAATCATACTTGCAAATCAGCATCTTTGGGAAAATGCCAGCTCCTGTGCTCAGTGCTCTCCAGCCAGTGTGGAGCTCTCACCTAGCATCCCTTGTCCTGGAAGGATTTCTGCTCCTTCCTGCTTCTCTAGCCTGAGTGCACTTGCATGTTCACATATGAGAGGTAAAATTGGATGAAAAAAAAGTTTACATGACAAATTTTTGTTTTATAAAATTGTGGTCTAGCGATAAAAAAAAGATGATGACACAACCAATATCTTGTGTTTTGCATAATATTAATAACTTAACATAACCCAAGTAGTGCTATTATTACTCCCAAGCATGACTAATCAGATATATAAAAATAGCTTTTCTCATGTCTAGAATATATTTGTCTTTCTAAAAAACCCGTTTTATTTAAGATTTTTAATTTTGAGTGCAGAACATATGAGGCAGAGTTTGACAGCTAAGAGGACTGCTTGTCAGTGAAGACTGCATAATTTTTTGCAGAGTGGTGGGTATGACAGAGAAGGTTATTTTGCAACTTGAGTCCCAGTCCGTGTTTGTGCAGTGCCTAGGGTATTGAACCCTCCTGGCTTAAGGTTTGCTAGTGCTGTCAAAGTGCAGGTTCAAAGTCATTAATCTACAAGAGCCCCTCAGGAGCAACAGCCTCAGGGCCCCATGCACAAGGGCACTGTACAAATAGGCAGTGACACCAAAAGCAATGGGCTTGAGGGTTAATCTTTACCAGTGAGAGCTCTCTCTTGCTGTGCCTCTCTTTGCAGGGTCTCTCAGAGCAAACCTGAAAATCCCTGCCTGATTTCACTTACTGGGGGAGGCATGAAATCAGAGGGTGATTTCTAGAGAAGAAAAAGGCTCGGCAGGTGTGAACTGAAACAAGTCCATTGGTTTAAACAGAACTTCACCAGTTTGTACCAGTAGACCAATTATCTCATTGTCTCATCCAATTTAGCCCTGTCAGGCTGATGTTGCTAGAAGTGTTGTTGAAATGTCTGATAACAGACAGAAAACAGTGCTTGTTTTAAAATATGTGCATATATTGCTATAGTGATGGGGGAGGTGTGGGAGGCGGGGGTGTAGAAAAGAAAGAAGACCTAACAAAAACTCTCAGGCTTCTAATTCCCTTGCCTTTTTTTGCTCACTGTTATTGACAATGATTTTTTGATGCCTTTTTCTTTAAAGTGGTAGTAAATTTATTACAATTGCCACCACAACAGGTACTTGGCATACTTGTGTGCACTGAGGGAAGTGGTGGGGGACAAAATTTCACTGCTGTGTATAACTATGGACTGGAGCAGAGTACACTGCTGGAGAGATGCAGTGGGTCTGAAAACACCCTGCCCTTTCCCCTCCCCTAAGAGTCTTGTTCTAGTCTTCATGTTATTTTGGGGGTGATTCAGGATTCCCCAAACCCCTCACCAAAGCTCTGCCTAAAATACCACTTTCACATCATGTCCTTCACAGCATAAAAATGAAAACCCTTGTAAGTCATGTGATAACAGGGGCAATTATTTCCTTGGTGCATAATGGTAACTGTTAATGATTAAACCCACTCAGCACTTTGATAAGATGAGCACAGGTATCAATTTCTGTTCCTTTCCCACTGCATCCACTAGTTTTGTTCAGGGAAGCTATCACATGCTGTGGCAGAGTGAAAAATCAATAGGGGCTTTTCCCCCCACTGCCTTCTTGTTTTTCAGTGCAAGTTAAAGTTATCTTCCCCAAATGCACAACACACTGCTGTTGGCTGACTTGATCACAACTGACTTCAGGAGCTCTCAGAAAGCTTTTAATCCTTTAGATTTTGTTCTGTCAAAAATTATTTAGTGTAATTAAAGTTACTGCATTTTTGTATAACAATTAGGAGTCTGTTTTGTGTATTTCATAAGTATACTATATTGCCTCTCATCTCCCTCTCCTTTTAGTGTACAAAAATCGTTTTATTGAATGAGAGGTAGCAAAAGATTATCTAAACTTTAACTTCTATCTGCCAGTCTCTTCCTGTACAAGGGTAAAGTTCATTCTTGCAAGGGGTCATGCTAACTTCAATAATGTGTATTTGCCTGGGCAAAAAGCACCCAGGTCAGTAAGGGTGACCAGGACTCTGTCCCTGGGGTGCAGCGACTTTGCCTCTTCTGGATATTTGAAGAATATGCTGCAGGATCAGGAATAGACATTTAATTATTAACCTTTCTTAATTTTTTCACAGCCCTGAGTAAAGTAGTAGGACTTTTTTTCCCTTGGCATATTGGAAAAAATTAAGGACCACCCATGAGTTGCCAGTGCTGACTTTTCTACATCTGCTGCACTAAAAGAAATGGATCTTGGCTTTATGTAGTGCTTTTCTTCTGCTCTCTTCACAAAATGTTAACAAATTAGTGAAGTACAATGTCTCTCAAGGTGAAAAGGAGGCAGACACTGTGTACTCTCTACTGTTTGCACTCATTAGGATGTTGCAGGCTGTTTCACTGAACAGGGGAGAGTTGGATGACAAGCAGCATCCTCTTGTAACAAAATCAAGAATTATATGCCTTCATGTTGCTTCCCACTGCAGGCTTCTTTCTCTGGTGCTACAGAGATCACCTACTCAGGAGTGTTGTGTGCCTGAGACCCCCAGCCTCACTCTCCTTTCACATGGCAGCCTGAAGTCCACAGAAAAAGAAAAGGTGAAGCTTCTTCTGTTTTTTACCCAAAATCATGCTATAATGAAGGAGCTGCACTACCTTCTTTGTAGTGCTTAGGCCACGCTAGACTCCTCCCTGGGCTTGGACCTGGATGTGGAAATGAAGACAGTACATTCTCCACTGCACAGAGGGCCTCTGGCATTGGCTCCAGGTGCATCCTTCTGAAGCCAGGCCCATCCTGTGACACTTCTCATCACAGCCACCACTGCTCTAAAACTTGCAACGTAATTTGTTGTCAAGCAGGAAGGGAACACATACATTTCTCTTTGGTCCACAAACTTGTTTGTCAGATTCAGTAATGCCAGCTTACAATGCCAGCAATGCCAGTAAAGCCAGCATTTATCTCCCTGGGACCACTGCAATAGATCATATCAGTGCCCCCTCCATTCTGCAGTGGAGGGTCCCCACTAAATACTACAGAGTGGTTCAAAAACCTAAATAATGATGGGTTTCCTGACATCCTTTAGGACCTCCCCATGTATATAATTTCTGGTATGCCTGGTATGTCTAAGTATGGTCCTCAAAAAAAGGACAGATAAATTGCAGAGTGGAATGTGTGGCAGCTTTATTTTTGGCGGTCTTAATCACAACCACTTTACATCTTTGAATATATTGAGCAGCATATAAGGACTATGTTTATAAGGAAGGTGCAGTCCTCTAAGTCTGAGAGCACCTCATTACACATCCTATTTGGACATCCTGTAATGGCAATGAAGTCCTGGTGGAAAATGTCAGAAAATAACTGCACAACTCAAAAAATTCACACATTATAGTCCCAGCACTTCAACTTCCCTCTTCCTCATGCTGTGCACTATTCATCACCAGACAGGAGCATTTTTACCTCCTGTTCTCTTCTCGCTGTTCTGAAATCAAGAAAAACAGCCTCTCTTTTAATTAATTAACTTGGTTCCTGTGATGCTGAGCATATCATATTTTATGAGAGATCTTATGGTTATAGACATTAATTTTCTTAGGAAGAAACCTTCAAACTAAAATCAATGCATTGCTCATGCAAGAAGCAGTAAAGTCTCTTTGGACAGCAGGATGTTTTTGTCTGCAGCCCACACATCTTTCCAGCTGTGAAATGCTCATTTGGATGCTGAAGACTCTAGAAGGTGTAGTCAGTGAGGAGTGGGGAGAGGGAGGAAAGAAAAAACCTCTACAGAAAGGCCTGGAGTTCTTGGTCAATGGCAAGTTGAACATGAGGCCCGCAGTTCCCTGGCAGCCAGGAGGGCCATCTGTGTCCTGCAGCCCATCAGGCCCAGCATCACAGCCAGCCAAGGGAGGGGATTGTCCTGCTCTGCTCTGCACTGGGGTGGCCTCACCTCAAGTGCTGGGGGCAGTTTTGGGTGCCACAACACAAAACAGACATTGAGATGTTAGAGAGTGTCCAAAGGAGGGCCATGAAGATGGTGAAGAGTCCTGAGAGGAAGCTGTGTGAGGAGTGGGTGTGGTCACTTGGTCTGTTCAGCCTGGAGGAGACTGAGGGGAGACCTCACTGCAGTTACAGCTTCTTGTGAGGGGAAGAGGAGAGGCAGGCACTGATCTGTTCTCTGTGGTGACAGTGACAGGACCCTAGGGGAGTGGCCTGAAGTTGCATCAGGGGAGGTTTAGGTTGGATATCAGGAAAAGGTTCTTCACCCAGAGGATGGCTGGGCACTGGAACAGGCTTCTCAGGAAAGTGGTCACAGCACCAGCCTGACAGAGTTTAAGAAGTGTTTGGAAAAATACTCTCAGGCAAATGGTGTGATTCTTCACGTGTACTGTGTAGGGTAAGGAGTTGGCCTCTGATGATCCTTCCAGGCCAGGATATTCTATGATGCTATGATCTATAACCTGACCTGTCAGCCTGACCTCAGTGCTTGGCAAGGTTATGATCAAGGTGTGATCACATGGCACCCACAGGACAGCTGGGAGGTCAGACCCAGCCAGCATGGGTTCAGGAGGGGCAGCTCCTGCCTCACCAACCTGGTCTCCTTTTGTGACCAGCTGACACACCTGGATGCAGGGAAGGCTGTGGATATCATCTGCCTGGTCTTCAGCAAGGCTTTTGACACTGTCTCCTACAGCACACTCCTGGATAAGCTGGCAGCCCATGGCTTGGACAGGAGCACTCTTTGCTGGGTTAGGAACTGGCTGGGCCCAGAGAGTGGTGGTGAATGGTGCTGCATCCAGCTGGAGGCCAGTCACCAGTGGTGTTCCTCAGGGGTCTGTGCTGGGGCCAGCTCTGTTTAACATCTTCAGTGATTATCTGGATAAGAGGATCGAGTCCACCATCACCAAATTTGCAGATGACACCAAGCTGTGAGCATGTGTGGATCTGCTGGAGGGCAGGAGGGCTCTGCAGAGGAACCTGGATAGGCTGGATAGATGGGCTGAGCCCAGCAATGTGAAGTTTAATGAGAACAAGTGCCAGATCCCACACTTTGGCCACAACAACCCCCTGCAGCACTACAGGCTAGACAGAGTGGCTGGACAGTGCCCAGGCAGAAAGTGAGCTGGGGGTACTGGTGACAGCAGCTGAATACGAGCCAGCCGTTCCCTGGTGGCCAAGAAGGCCAAGGGCATCCTGGCCTGGATCAGGAATGGTGTGGCCAGCAGGAGTAGGGAGGTCATTCTTCCCCTGTACTTGGCACTGGTGAGGCCACACCTTGAGTACTATGTTCAGGTCTGGGCCCCTCATTTTAGGGAGGATATTGAGATGCTTGAGCACATCCAGAGGAGGGCAATGAGGCTGTAAAAGTGTCTGGAACACATGTCCTGTGAGGAGCACCTGAGGGAGCTGGGGATTAGCCTGAAGAAAAGGAGGCTCAGGGGGGACCTAATCACTCTGTACAATTCCCTGAAAGGAAGGTGTAGCCAGGTGGGGATCAGCTTCTTCTGCCAGGCAACCAGCGACAGCTTGAGAGGACAGAGTTTCTTCAGCTGTCCCAGAGGAGGTTTAGGCTGTCCACAAGAAAAAAGTTCTGTGTAGAAAGAGTGATTGGGCATTGGAATGCGCTGCCCAGGGAGTTGTTTAAAAAGACTGGACATGGCACTCAGTGCCATGGTTTAGTTGATTCAAGGTGTTAGATCAGAGGTTGGAGTTGATGATCTCCAAGATCTTTTCCAATCTAGTTGATTCTGTGATTCTGTGATTTTAAAATACCAGGTGATGAATGTTTCTCTTTTATTATGTGGACTGCCCACCATGTTAGTTCATGAGACCACAGTGCCTGGCTTTTTACTTGGAAAGGTGAGGAACAATAGGACGAGTGTGAGAGCAGAGGTGACCATGTTCTGCGGCAAGGGTGGCCTGCAGGCATGTTATCTGAGAACAGCATTTCCTATTCCTCTCAGAATTTGACCCTGAATTTATCTTATTCATGATGAAGCAGGGGACTAAACAATGACAGAGTAGTTTTCTTCCTTTTTTTTTTTTTAAGAAGAAAATAAGTGTACATTTCTAGTTGTCAGAGATGTGGGTAAAGTTGGAAAATACAACATAAATGCTGCTCTAAATGTCAAAAAAATTAAACAGCAACTAAAAAGAGCCCAAGCTTTATTTTAATCTCCTGGTAATTTTTCTAGCTAATTTTATTATTCTTTTGGGTCCTGTAATTTATAAACATCTGGAACCAGCATCAGTTACAACACTACAATACCACCCATCCCCTATGAGCTCCCATGAAGACACTCATGTCAGGGCAGAAAGTGAAGCAACCCAGTTCACATGGAGCTTCTGTCTCTGCTCATACCTTTTGGGGCAACAGGTGAGGAGAGATGTCTTGAGAAGGATAATGTACAAGGAACCTTGACTCCCTGGGTTCTTCTCTCCTGATGCCACAAGGACAGTCTTGAAGCAGTGTCTTTGCACAGTAAAAAGGTTCCTGCCAGCACCCCCAGAGGCATTTCTGACTGGTTTTCTTCTTGATTCCTATGTTCAAGAGCTGACAGACAAGTAATGTGTGGGCTGATGGGCTGCACTTCACACCAGGGTCTTACAGCTATACCATCAGATGTGTTAAACATGCAAATGACAACATAGCTGAGACCACTCCTGATTCATTTGACCTTTCTCCTGGCTAAAGAAATTAAAGAAACAGTTGAACAAAGTCAAGAAATAGTTGGAAACACCCTGAGAATGAGGGAAATCATCTTCAATAGAGGTGAGGCCTCTTACCATATGTATCAAAAGTGTTCTGGGACACAGAAATCCATCCTTCAGTGAAATCACTCATCTGGAGATGGGTGCCAGTATGGTCTGTTCTAAAATGAACTCTTGTTGGGCACATCAGGTTGAACCTGATACTCTTCTCGGAAATGAACAACCCCTTCTCTGCAACACAGTAAACATTAACAGGAATTTCTCAGTCACACCATTCCCTGGGTATTATTGTTTTAAGAGCAGAGCTGGCCCAGGAGGAAAATTAGCCCCAGCACAAGCTATAAAGTGCATCTTCACAACAGATCATTTTTGACTCTTTGATACAGTGATTAAGCTAAGCAAATTCCATGGGGTAACTATTAATTTGTGTTGTTTAATGCACATTTTTGATGTTGCTGTAGGGTGTCACTGTCCACAGCTGCTGGAGCTGGTTGCTGACCTGAACACTTACCAATGAAGTCCTGGGTATGCAGTTTGGAGCCCTGATTTGTTCTTTTGCAAGTAAATTGAACCTAGCCCAGATCAGCAAAAACCAAACAGTTAGACACCTCTGCCTCCCAGAATAGCTGGGTTCACTTTGAAGTCATTAAAATTGCAAAGTTTCAGTCTATCTCTTTTTTAATTTCAACATGTCTGTAGGTGCTAAGGTTTCTGTCACACCAGGGACATCTAGAAATTAATTGCTTTAATGTACAAGCAGAATCAGTCGGCTAGCTCATCACAGCTAAATTTTCTCTGTAAGCCTGAAGCTTTCTTGGGGGTTTGGATGACTCCTCAGTCTGATGGACTGCACACTGCTCCAGCACCATTGTTAGAGAGTTCTGACCTTCCTCCAACTGAAGCACAGTGCAATGTTTGTGCCTGTATAGAGACTACATTTATATCCAGATTCATTTAGCCTGGTCTTCTTCTCTCTTCTTGAGGAGTGTATTTGGAGGAGGGGCATACATAGGTATGTGTGTGCATTTAGAGTGGCTGGGACTGTCTAGACCCAGGACTGGCAGCTCTACCCTGTCTGCTTCTTACCTAATAGGTGATACAACAAAAAGTCATTATGTATTTGGACAATTTGGATTCCCAGTAGACTGCAGTCTCTCTCCTGGATCTGAAAATCCATGGCAAATGTGAACTTTGCAAAGCCTCAGGCAGCCTGTCAGGCTCAGGAGTGTGTATATGCCATGGGGAAATACCAAAGCACAACACTTTAAACCAAGGAATACACCTCTCTCTTGCACAGATTATCATGGAGATCTTACATTTCCTTTTCTCCCTAACTCTGAAAATACACATGGAAACTTACACACAGTTTCTGTGTCTCATCTTGGCCCCTTTCCATTATGCCTGAGGGTCTGTCTGCACCTAGTTATTCATTGAAATAGCAACTCTGGATAATGATACTGGCTTCATATCTATATATCTATCTAAAATCAAGCAACAGAACTAAAAAGCATTACATAGCTTTTGTCTGTATACACAAGCAGAGCAAAAAGGCCAGTTATCCATACCACTTGCCTTTTCACTCCTATTGTGAGTGCCCTCCTGCAATGGAAAGCTCCAGACAGAACCATTTTTTTCTAGCACTCCAGCAGTTCTCATTTCTGGGCAGCAGTAGATAACTGTAGTGAATATATGAGGGGGCATTTTCCTTTTGTGATTCTTTTGAGATTGCTGGATAGTATTTTAGTATTTTCCCTCTGATATATCTCAGTTTTCTGCTTAATCACCTCATTACTATATCCTTCTTTTTACAGGCAGGCCTAAACTAGCAAGCTGTGGGAAAATAAGTCCAGTTTCAATGTGTCTGCAATCAACATCTCATCTTGAGAGAAGATCCAGGGTTTTGGAGACAAACAATTATCTGTGGTTCATCTTTGTGATTTTAATGGGCCAAAATTACACCCAAGGACGAAAACCCTGTTAAGAACTAGGGTGCTTGAGAATAGAATCTGTATTTTGCACTGCAAGTTCCACTTTGAAATTTAAAATATTTTCACACTGGCTTATCTGAGTGGGATAGTAAGTCTCTTGGAGAAGTAAAACGATACTGGTAATTTGGTTTAACTTTCTACAAGAGGAGTTGTAGAGGATATGTTTTCTCTCCTTCCTGGGATACTAGAGATTTCATGTCATAGTTCAGCTACACACACATTTTCTATTTCATTACAGCACCTGGAATATGCATGAAAAATCCTCATAAATTGTTAAGACATGAACAAGACTTCAAGAGTAATCTCAAGCAGGAGCGTCCTGATCAGGGTCAGATAGAGGTGCACAGGGAAAGCAGAAAGCTTGTCATCTGCATAGGCTTCTTAATGCTGCTCTTGCTTTTCCAGGAAGTCAGAAATATTCTCTTCCCATTTTGGGGCTGAAGTTGCTTTTGCTTTTGGCATTCATCTGACTAAGCTCAAAAGATAATGAATTAGACTATATGCATAGTTTGGACTGAAAGCCAATCCACTGCATTTTAAAATCAGTTTTCATAAGCATTTGCACAATCATAAGTGTGTGACACAGATCAGAACCTCCACCCTCAAAGCTGAACTTAGGTGTGCAGATTGATTTACTAATCTTACTAACCATTTCCCAGAGAAATTCAAATTATTTCCATTCACTTATGAATATTTGTCTAGAATTTTTAAGTATTTTGCAAGTCATAAATATTTTCACAGAAAAGGACAGATTACTGACTATCTCCAAGGGCATTGATATTATTAAGAGAAAAGCTGGTTTAAATAGTCTTATAAAATATAATCAGACATCTTTTAATGAGACTTATTTAGTCCAGATAAAAGGACAGGGAAGACCTAGAAAAACCTGGTAAGTTATTCTAGTTTTAGGTGGTGGGGTTTTTTTTGTTTAGTAAACCTAGATGGACTTTTCCCATTAATGTATTGGGTTATTTTGAAAATCCAAACTTTTATAATTTACAAAAAGCCCCTTTTATCATTTACAATGTCTTGGAGTGATTCAAGTTAACATTTTTTGTGAAGACCCACCTCTTGTGATTGTCTGGAAACTCCTATGTTTATTTCAGTGTATTCTACAGTGAATAAAGTTGGGGGTTTTCTAAGGCTTTTTCCTTTTTTTTCAATAGCTAATATAGTTGTGTTCTGCCCCTTTCCAGCCTGAAGAGTCTTAAATTGTTCAAATTTTTATCATAGGAAAGCTGTTCTCTATCTTCACAAATCTTGCTTTTTTTTTTTTTCTGGAACTTCTAAATTCTTTGACTTTTTCTGAGCTCTTTCCAACAAAATGCAGTGTCCAAGATGAAACTATATCATAGCTAAACATACAGTGGCATAATGGCATTCACTGCTTAGTCCTTTACCATTTCATGAACAACTTGCCTCTTCCTTCCATTTTCTGAACAGTTTTGAGAACCAATATTCCTTGCAGAGCAATCTGGCAGATTTGGAGCCACTTTGCAATGGCAACATCTGCCTAATGGAGAAAAAGAATCAGTATGAACTGAGTCAGTGTAGTGGTGGGCACTGGCAAAACTTCCTACCTGGATTCCCAGACTTGTTCTTGCCCATGATGTAGGAAGGTGAGCTGGGAGGGACCTACCACCCACTAGGGCAAGTCTTTTGTTTCCAAAAGCCATCAAGGAATATTAATACACCAAGGTTTGCAGAGTGGTAATATCCTAGAATTGCATTAGAAATCACTTTCTAACTAGTCTTGCAAAGTTTATTTTTATTGGATATGCCACAGTAGAAGACTTAACAAGGATAATGGCTCCTGCTGCAAAAGCAAGACTGCAAACTTGTGGTTGGAGAGGGTTCCTGCATTGTGAAGCCCCTTTAAAGGCAGCAACATTAACTCCAATTCCCTCCCAGGAGGGTGGCTTGCTTCATGACTAATACTCAGCCCAGTTAAGTGGCACAGCTAAAGCTCTTGGCAAAGCAACATATGGTGTTTTTGAGCATTGTAGATGTTTCATTGAGTATGTTTCCCACTTTGTTACCTCACGACACTTCAGAGCGCTGCTTGTCTCTTATTATTGCTGTGTTAGTCCTTTAGACTTTTGTTTGCAAATGTTAATTATTTAGAGTATTGACAGCAATTCATAATGCAAAGATAGATATACCTGTAAATATACCTTTTTGGGCATTTCTTGTAATTGAGACTCCAAATCGTGCAAAATCTTTTTGATGACAGACTCTGTCACTGCTTTCCATCATATTGCGCACTCACAAGCTGTGGACTCTTTGTACAAAGCACCAAGGCCTTGGGTTTATGCCAGCTAGAAACTCAATACACTGTGTGACTGCTTGCCTGTGTTCTTTGTAACAACAGCATTTTCATTTGCGCAAGTAGCCTTTACATAAAAAAGCTTGGTTCAGAGGCAGGCAGAAAGATACATCGGCACACAGAGCAATAAAGGCCAGTCACATCAAGCGGGACATAGAGTCAGTACACTGTGTTTTTTCAGGGAACTCTCGGGAAAAGCCATTGTGATGTTTTCTGCAGAGTCCAAAGAGAAAGTCATAGAACAATCCTTCTGAGTCACCAGTTTCCATTTTCGCAAACCTGGTCTTAAATTAAAGGATAGAGAGGCAATTAATGATTAATCCAGAGAAGAGACAAAACCCATCAGATTAAACTAAACAGTGGTCAAATTCAGATGGAAAATGCCTCCCCCCAGTCCACTAAAAAAGAGAAGGGATAGTGGATTATTTACTACTAAAGCTCTTTGTTACAACTTATTTTCTTACACATTGCAACCAGTTCAATTAAAAGTATTAGGATAGATATATCAGGTTAAAGGTGAAATTCCCTGCCTTATTTTATCTGAAAATGTCATTTGAAATCATGCCTAATTAGCATAATTGTTGCTCTAAGATCTATGAATTGTACAGGTAGAGAATGGGGATTTCATGTTGCCTATATGAGCTAAGAGGTGCATGTTGTAGAGAGGTGAGGCACTGGAACAGGGCACCCAGAAAAGCTGTGAGTACCTGATACCTGGAATTGTTCAAAGACAGGTTGAATGGAACTTGAAGCAGCCTGGTCTAGTGCAAAGTGTCCCTGCCCATCACAGCTGGGCTGAAGAAAATGATCTTTAAGGGTCTCTTTCAATCCAAACCATTCTATGCTATTGTGATAACTTGTTCATATTCACAAGACTGATGCTAGACTGAAATTGATTGCTTTAGAGAGGGTCTGTGGGGTGCAAAGTGCACTAGCCTGCACTGCTGAATGGAGCAGCTCTCTTCACCAAAGCAGGCAGGTGGTTATAGTATCAGTTCTCTTCCCAAAACTGTGTCCCATTTATTTCTTGAGAGTACACTGAGGAACAAGGAAGGAGGAATTTTTGCTAGGCACTTCTTGAATTTCTAAACTTTCCATCCTTGGTACATTTAAGAGAGTAGCTTGTTGTGTAAACCAAACAGGAATCTGCAACAGCAGTACTAATGTTAAGAGCCATCCTGCCCTGGGGAAAAATGAGGACCTTTGATTTCTTTCAGTAGGCAAAACCACTGAAAAGTGATCCATGCCCAATAGGAAATCTGGCATGAGAAATGTAAATACATGTAGGGCACCACTCTGCTCTGTGGCTCCACCTTGGCTCCTCAGTGTCACCCACAGCAGCAATGTGGCACCCCCAGAACAGAGACCTCATCACTGCTTTTGCCTCATTATTCTTGCTCCCTGCAAACATACTTCTTCCCAGAAGCCTTCAAGCTGCCAACATAATCCCCAGATGGCCCTGCTACCATCCATAATGGACAGACTGTCAGTCTGATCTACTTTGTGGGTGGGGTGAGAGCTACCCCAAAATGAGCAGAAAGCAAATTTGGCCCAGCATAATTTTGATCTCTGGCTTTTGCGACATGTATCCTGGATGGGAAACCTCAAAACTTCTTTTGGGAGACCACAGAAAACCCAGGAGCCTCATGACCTTCGGGAAGTCAGGAGGGTGACTGTCTTAAGTCCTAAGGCCCAATGGCAGTGGCATGAAAGGAGCTGGGGCTCTTGTCTAAGCTCTCTAAGGGACTGGCTGGACATGACTCCAACCCCACAGAAATCCAGGTGCTTTTCAACCCCTATTCTGATAACTTATAAATCCCTCAGGATAAATATAGCATGCAAACACTCACAAGTGAGGTAAACTAAAAAAAAATTAAATGTTACACTTGGTACTGGGTCACCCAGCCACACGTTGACATCTATGAATAAGAACACAGCTGAAGAGTAAATCATAGCCAGCTAAATCAAATGGCACCAAATTCAGTAAAATAGTACTATTGCAGGTTCAAGATCAAACTGACATGTAACCTTTGACTGCTCAAAAAAACCCATATGGCCTATTCCATCCACACTGCTGACTTTCTTTCCAACAATCTCTTTCCACTTTTTTTTTTTTTTTAATTTTGAAGTACAAAAAAATGCATAATCTAGAGTATTTTGTCACTGCAGTATGTGTTTCTGGAGTTTATTTTTCTTTACTTATGTTTGTAATGATCTGTGACTTTGAAAAATACCATGTCTCTTAATTTGAGTTTGATATGTTCTCTGCAAGGTAACCACAAAAGAAATAAAATGTAGATAATTTATTTTGCTTTAAGCTGATATCCAGTAACTTACTCATGTTCTCTGATCATTGACTGCAGTTTATTTTCTGTTTGGGCAACAGTTTATGTCAACTACTTGTTTCACTCACTAGATAAGCTTGGTAAAAGATGTGATATGATCAAAGCAAGATAAAGTGAGCAATGATGCTTGTGGGTGAACCTTCTAACTGATGCTGAAACTGATATTTTTGTACTGATGCAAAGCTCATTTTCTGCAAAGCTGGGCTTTGTAGCCTGATGCTATTTCATTCTTTCACCTGACAAATTGCAAGACTTCCTTTTGTCCTGCCTTTTATGAGCATAGAAAGGGAATAATACATATGTGATGTAAACAAAATGAGAAATCATGTCAAGAGCATTTTTGTTTGGACCACATGTTCCCCCCCATTTTGGCTTCAGAGTAGGAATAATATCACGTAATTATAGAAATGCCAAAAAATTAAGAGATCCTGGGAAAAAAATCAATACAAAACTTGATCTCTGTGAAAGGGGCACTGACACTGACTAAATGTTTAACACATATTTGCACACACATATTCACTCCCTGTGGGCTTTCCTAGCTGGTCTGTCCATTGTATGAATACCATGACTCACCTTCTCTTTAATCATTCAATCCAAACTCCCATCATTCACCTCTAACAATTCTGCTGTAACAAAACCCTCACAACCACAAAAAAACCCTTTGAACCTGACCATGAACTTCGACCAATTTACAAGCCCATCCCTCTTAGGAATGCCCCTAATCCTTCTTTCAATATTATTTCCTGCCCTACTACTTCCCACACCATCAATGAAAATTGAAGAACTGGCAAACATCTTTCCACCCTCCAACAACAATTGTTCCACTTAATTACAAGACAATTAAATACAAAAAAGTAATGATCCCATGAAACAAAGGAGGACACAAATGATTTTTAATTCTACACATCACTAATAACACTCCCACTGATAATTAACCTTCTAGGCCTAGTAGAGTATACATTCACCCCCAGCAATCAATCACATTTGCCTGTTATGTGTTTAAGTATTAAAGTATACAGCTCTGTGATGCACGAGTTACTGCAAGACCCTTTCTGTGAGACTCCTGACCAACTTTCCTTTTGCCAAATGACAACATCAGCCCTTCAGTCTGGCCCAAGCTACATTCAGCAAATCCTACACTATTTTACTAAAAGTCCTCTTCTCGACAGAGAAGTAAAAAAACACACAAAAATTACATATCTGCTTTGGATTTTCTCTTGTGGCAAATGTCCATGGTCTCCCCATTGGCCAAGGATGTTTCCTTTCTTGGACAACTAGTTTTTAGTTCTTGCCTTTTCATGTGCAAAATAAATATATCTAGTAGTGAATAAATATACAGCCATCCTGGGTAGGCTTGTGAAATGTTCTCAGTGGTGCTGTAAGCCTGTTCATAATGGGTACAGGCAAAATTTCAGGGCAGTACCTGCCAGGTTGCTCTCATGGGCATGACCCATGGGCTCTCAGGGGCAAACTGTGCACTGCCAGCTCTGCCACCCACGCAGCCACAACCTCTGTGCAGAGCAAACAGCCAGCCTGAACCTACAGCTTCACTATCTCCTCAGAAATGTCAGAAACTGATGACTCAGGAAACTTCTTTCTACCTCTGTAACTTTTTCCATGGCAGGCAGTAATTTCACAGTACTTACATGGTATTAAAGGTGTATTTGGAAACACAGCATGTACATCTTCTATTTTAAACAGTAAGATGATGATCCTTTATTATCAAAGAGACATTCCAGCACAGTCTGGAGCCTCACAGGCAGCTCTAACAGGTGAGACCGTGTCTGTAGCACTCTTGGCTTTCATGTGTGTCGTTTCAAAGCTTTATCATGAAAATGCCCTTCTAAAGGAGTATTCAGAAATATTGCAAGACTAAAGTTCTAATGTGGTTACACTCCTAGGAATTGCAGATTTGTTGCCAGGTGTTTTCAGGTTCATTTTAAAGTGTCCTCCCACTAACAACAGGACAGAACTGCATGCTGCTTTGCATTTATGTCCAGGTACCTGAAGGTAAATTCCATTTATATTTATGTTGTCTTCTCCTATTCTAGTAAATGGGATATCTATGCACTTTTTTATGAAGAAGTGGAATTTACTAAGATAAGACGTATCATGCATGATCAGGAAAGAAATTACCATAATAATACTCATTTGCATTTGCAAATATCTTTCATTTCAAGTGTCTTTACAAATCCTTGCTTTTGCTCAGGCTTAGTCTTTCCGTGGGCAGGTCTAAAGCTCATACACATATTTGCAGTAAGGCCTCATGAATTCATTTACACAGGATATGCAAAATCAGGGGTATATTTAGTGAGCAGTGAAGTCACAGTTGTGTAAAAGAAAGCTTTCTATGAGAAAGAAGGGATTATATTACTACTGTTGTTTGTCAAAGTAATGTTTTCAAACACTTCCCAGCTACTACTTGCACCCAAGGCTGTTTCAGTAAAGCCATAAAGTGACCACCCCTGACTCCAGAGGGTGTTGAATCTAGCCTTCCTGTATATTCTCCCACATCACAACATTTGAAATACCATTTAAATTGCTGGTTTTGTCTCATTGACATGGCATCTGCCTATATAATCACCAAGTCTCTTCGTGGCAGCTGTCTCTTCATTCCCCAGAACATTAAACTAGCTCTAACTAACCAGAAAGAAAGTAAAATTAATGTAACACTTCAGGCTTCAGCAGCTGGGTCTTTAAATAGGATTCCTGGCAGATCTATTCTTGTCTGTAACACATTTTGCTGCAGATGTACTACTGTAGGTAGAAGGGCCCTTTATTGCATGGTTTCTAGCTGGATTTACTAGATCAACTGTTTAAAAGCCAAGAGGAGAACATCAGCCAGAAGAAGTGATGATTAAATCAGACTTAGCTTACTACACACAGAAAATGCTGGTAGACAAGAGAAGTTGAATGTATACAAAAAAATTAAAACCCTGATATTGCTTGGTCAAGCTGGAGGAAGATACTTGGTGCATTTGCAGCTTCCTAAGCCAGCAGAAAAACTGACCTGAAATAAATAATTTTATGTCTGCTGTGAACAGCACTCAATCAAAAGAAATAAAAATTATCCATGTTAAACTAGTGACCCTTTTTATTTGCCATAAGAAAATTATATTTTACTTAGGAACATCAAGTCTTCCCTCTAACAACTAACAGGCTTGGCGTCTGCTGGAAAAGCAAAGTAGAAAAAAACCCAAGTAAAATAAAAGCTAAATCTTTTGCTGTTAAACAAATCAAAAAGCGAAATTTAGAAGATACCATTCATAGCAAGAGCTATATGATGCAGAGAACAACAGTGGAGTTGTTTGTTTTCTGCAAACATGTCAGATGCCTTACAGGGGACCCCTGGCAAACATGTGCACTTGGGAGGTGTGCAGTCTGCTTGTTCCTCAGCTTTGAAAGCTATTTTGGGACAGCCATGTGTCTCCAAGTGGTCACCATCCCAAGAGTAGATTTCCACCAGAACTGCAACACTTCAGCGCTCCAGCAGTCTCTGGAGGCAGCCTCTGGATTTTTCCCAGTGTGAGCTTCCAGGGGATGGTGGGCACCCTGCTGCAGGAGGTTATTCCCGTGTGTGCTGTGGCTGTGGTTTACCAGCTGCCTTTGCCCTTCTTGTTTCCCAACCCCAGGTTGCCCCTCAGAGGCTCATCCACTTCCTTTGAGGAATTTGTCACACACACAGGAGCAGAAGGCAGGTCTTGTCTTCTCCTATGAAGTGCCTCCTGTGATCCTAATTTCATGTTTATTGAGATAATAGCTTCCAGTGTTGACTTATTTAATGCATCCAATATTTGATGTATGTTTATATTTATGTTAGTGTACCTTCAAACTGCAACAGTAAAAAAAAAAAAAGCTAGAAAACAGAGGTCTGTATATTTATTTAAATCGTTTGAGCTCCTGCTCAAGCATTGTGATGTTTGATGAATTTTAGAGCAGACATTATAGCAACATATTGATTTCATCTAGGTATTGAGAAAGGGTGTTAACATTTTTCTGCAAGATAAATTTTTTGGATGCCTTCAATATACTGATGAAAGGCTGGAAAAATGAAAATGCCCTTAGGACTAAAGAAAGAGATGACTTGGACAGCAGGTTTAATGTTTCTCTTTCTGATTTGCATTGTAATAGTCCAGGTGTTACATTCTTACTTGTCCACAGACAGAACTTTACAATGTATTTAGAAATCTTTTACTATTTGCATCAGGAGTCAGAGGCCTGTGCATTTCTGAATTGTGGGTAAAACTTTCAAAAGGTGAGCATTCATTCTGAAGGACCAATTCAACAAATTATCTGATTAATTTCTGTATCCATATTATATATTTTTCTGTTAACAACTTATTTTTGTTTCCTAAAAGACAGTTAAGAGTTTTTTCAACTAATTTTTTTTTACATTAATCTTTGGATTGTATTGTATTCAAAATATAAACACCACTAACCTCTGGTCTGCTAACAGTTTAGGCAGTTATGGAGATAACAGCAATTCAGTGCCTTAATTCAACAAGCACTAAAACTGTTTACTGCCTGGTTTCTGGCTATGTCATTAATACTTTCAGACTACGCAGCTTTCTGGAGCAGTTCTGCAAGCAATGCATTAAATTTGTATTACTGACCAATCTCTGGCTTTTAGACAACTGGCTTTTGCTCAGCAAATTCAAATGAAAATGGTAACTGCTTTAAACCAGCTTTTTAATTAGATCTACTGGGATTACTAATGCAAATCCATGAAATGTATCAATTTACTATTACTAGTTTTTATAATCAGGGCAACATCTGATTTAGTCCATTTGGCTATGGAACAAAAAAGCCTAAGGTGGGTCTCTCCTCCATGGTATTGGTTTCTGTAGGAATGACAGCTATGATTTAACCACAGATTAGCAGAGATTTTCAAAGGACTTGTGCATGACAATGTGTCCAAACTGACTTAGAAATGGTATTTCAGTAGGAATAAGGTATTAATTGTTTAAGAACAATAAATTTGATCCTCATACACTATTAACATAGTACAGCATGTCTGAGACTCAGTGGTCATTGTCTCCATTTCACAGCGAAATAGTGAACACTTCTATTTCAAGTAAAGCGCAAGATTTTACTTCCTAATAGTCCTTAATCACTGTAATGAAAGATATTTCAATTTAATTATGCCTTACTTTAAGTAGCAGCCCAGTTTTGTAAAATTATGTAACACACTGAAATGAAGGTGAGTTTTTAATGCACAGGGAGGTTTGTAAAGACAGAGGTTACTGCCACTATCTAGGTATATGCACAGATACTGTGGGTGAGGGTACATTCAGGGTGTCCATCTCTGGGCACCCAGCAGTCGTGTCACCACAGCAGCTGTCTGTGTGCAGGGCTGCCCCAAGCCAGGACAGCATGGGGGAGATGCACAGGTACTTTTCATGCCTCCCAGTCAACACCCAGCAGATGGCAAACATAGGATGAAAATGTCCTCAGGATTGGAGCATGAGAGAAAATGGCATTTACTGTTCACAGTTTTTGGTGAGCTCTGACAGCAGATGCCATCTCAGGTGCATCCCACAGAAAGCTTTCCACATATCAGGAGAAATGCTTAGACATCTCAGGCATAGGTCTGGGGTTTAGTCATTCTGTACAATTTTGTATTGCATTTTATTCTGGATACAGTGTTTCATGCAATATTTCTTGGTCAGATGAGACTCAACTCAGAAAAAGAGCCTAAGGAGAGATATGGCCTGACTCACTAAAAAGCACGCTATGATTGAAATATTCAAAGCTTTGCTATTATAAATGAAAAGCATCTGGAAGAATTTGATTATTTTGCTTTGGATTAATATTACTTCCTGTGCATTAAGTCTCAGGAGTTGCACTGGGTTTGCACAAGCATCTGTAAATTCCCTTGCCCTTGTTTTTTCCTCTAATTGCTGATTGTGGTCCTAGCAGTGATCTTTCTTTTCATTTCCTTGCTCTTTTGTGACCTTTACAAAGAGCATTTCAACCTTTCTGGCAAACCAGACATAGCTAAACAAAAAAACATTTTGAAGACATATTTTTAAGAGAGATAAGACAGAGCTGTTAGACAAGAAATGATAGTTAATGTCATTTTTGGAAGTGCTTAAAACCAGACCACATACACATATCAGCAGGTTCCCACAAGAATGTGTCCTGAGGCTGCCAATCAGTATTGGCATGGGGATTGTGTTACATAATTCCCCAGTACCTTGGAATATGAGACCACAAACCTTTGTTTTATGGGAGACCTACTCAATCATGTCACGTTACCCAAGCATGTACCTGGTTACAGGATTTGGCATTTGGGTTAGGATTTGACACCAACAAACACTACATGTGACAGGACAGAGCTGGCAGGCACAGGCTCAGTCTGAATGGGCGTCTCCACAGCCAAGGAACCATTCTTGTTTCCTGCAGATGGTCCAGCAGCAGTGCTAGAGAGTGCTCTGTCAGCATCCACCTCTTCATCCACCCACGTATAATCTCATCAGACAAAAGCCAAGCTATGTAAAAGCTGTATGAAATGAAAGGGTTACAATACATTTTGGTCACTTCTCATGTGCATATTCCTGGGGGTAAATTGAGATACGACACATAATAGTCAGATTGGAATGACCCAGCATTTTGTTTTGACTTCATGGCTGTGGACTGTGCCTGTCCCTTCACCCTTGCAGGAACCTGTGTAAGAGCAAATGCAATCAGAGCAGTTGTGAAGTGAAACGTAATCTGGCAGTCAGACACTCATACCACACTGACTGCACCCAGAAGGAGACCAAGGGAAGAATGGAAGACAGAACCACAGATGCTGATCTGCAGGTAAGCCATGTTCCCCATGGTGAGAACCCATTGTCCCAGATCCCCATCAAAGTCTGCCATTTCCAAGTATGTGGCATCTTATTTTGGAACAAGCTTCGACCCTCGGCTGTGGGCTCGGAGCCCTCAGCTGGGGAATAAAATAGACAACATATCAGTTCTTTGCCACCTGGGACATGACTGCATTGGGAAAATCCTTCTGGGCCATTCATCTGGCTTTGGGAAATGACACAAAGTGACCTTTATTTCATAGCAGTATCTAGTGCCAAGGGCACAAAACCAGAATGTTAGAAGGACTGCTTTTTTTTGAAGAGGTAGGGAAATGCTAGTGTGTATGTGCTGATGTGTTAATGGAAGCCTCTGACATAAAGATCATACTAAAGCCATGTATCTCACTGTAGTACAGTTCTTCAAGTGGAGGAACTCTTCAAACCACATTACATCAGCGTTGTCGGAGCAGGAACGTGCCTTGACTCATGTCCCTGAGTCCTAGCAAATGGTACTCATTTGAGTGCTCTGTGCATTGCTGTGACAAAACCCCAGTAGTTTGCAAATAAAAACCTGGAAACATCAATAGAGGCAGGAAAAAAAAATAAAGAGACAATTCCTCTTAGGCACACCAGGGTCAGATCACTCAGAGTATCTTGTTAAAAACTTTTATTATCCTCAGCATTGCAGGATACAATTGGGATACTAAAAGTTATCAGCAAAGTGGCATGCTCTGATTTTGTAAGCTGACTAGCAGAAATGGTCAGGATCCATATTTGCTCTCCCTAAAAGAAAGTATACTGGAAATAGCTTTTGACAGATGTCAGAGGGAGAGACAGTGTATCCGTCCTACTGCAGTTCTCCCATAAATAAAATGACAAAAGGGAAAAAAAAGAAAAATGAACTTTGCTTGGAAATGGAGAAAATTGCCTAAGAAGTTCTGTCAGAGCATATAACATTTTCCTTAATGGTAGAATTGCTCAGTGAAATGGTTTCCAAGGGGAATATTGAACTTGAGGGATGTTTTCCAGTGTTATCATGTATCTAGAATATGTTTCCAAATTGACTATTGTATGCTCAGGGGTTTAATACCTCTCTCAACACAGCTTCAGCTAAATATCTGTAAAGGGTGTGCATCTGTACTTTCTTTACCTTGAGTAATAGCTACTATTTTTTTTATTTATGTGGCACTGACAGGGTGTATTCATCAATTTACAGAAGTGTGCCTTCTGAGAAAAGTCCTGGCATCCAACTGCTCATTTTTTGCTCCTCATCCCATCAGTACTGAAGTGACCATTCAGCCAGAAGGCAAGAAGGGGAATGGCAGTGGTAGTGGCAACAGTGGCTTTAAACAATATTTTGTGCTTCCTTAGTTCTGGGTGTAACTCAATCTGTGTGGAGCTCAGAAGTATCCTGTGAAGATTTATGTGGGAAGTAGATTCTGCCTGTGATTACTACCCATTTAACACAGGAAGAAGTGGAAACCTGTGGATGTAATTTTTAGCAATTCTACAGAACAGCCTACACTGAAAATCACCAGTTTGGCAGCTGGCTTTGTGAGCATACTACTCTTAACAGCATTAAAACTACTTGTAATCTCACTCTGACCTTTAGATTTTGGGCCATACACAGCTAAAATCATTTAATTATCCCAGGCTGTCTGCTGATGACTTATCCTTGAAATTCTCCTATTAACAGGTTGTAACTATGAAATATACTGTGCTACATGTTTTTTTCCCAATCTGCCAGAAAGTTCTATAACATATAGTCAAGCCTCTCACCTGTCTCATGGAGGCTATTTTCTCTCAGATGTGTAATCATCAGAATTACTCTCTCTTAAAGACTTAAGGGGAAAAAATCTCATTGTATGACTTACAGCATTTCCTTATCAGTGCCTGGAGCATGGCTCAGATGGGTACAAGAGCTTGTTTGTGGAGAAATCAAGCACGTGTACCTCCCTTTCTCTACAAAGCCCCACAACACTGCTTTTTTCCAACCAAACATATTTCTGGTCCTGATTTAGGACTATCCAACCACAGGCCACTGTGATGTGCAGGGTTGCAGTCCATGTTAGCAAGGATAGCATACTATACAAACACTCTACATACATTTGCATGGGGGTTTTTTTTTCCTAAATCGTGTATTTCAGACTCACTGCATCACTGTGCCTCCACTGTGAGCTACTTCCCTCCAGCCATCAGCAGAACCTTGCATATTTGATAACACATATAAAGATTTTCTCCACTTAGATGCAAGTTGACTGTGTTTTATATATTCTGATAGCCCATTCATTTTCATTGAAAACAGCTTGCTATTTTGCAGTTCTGCTAACAGGCAGGAACTAATCAAAAGTGCTCCACTTTCATTTTCTGCTTTAAAACAGGCAAAACTCTGGTATCTCAAGAAATGCAAAAAACACGAATAGAAAAGAATAAAAATTACAAAAATGCAGTTACTGACCTCTGTTCAAACTCACCATTTGGCTGTGAGTTACTTAGTAATTATATAATTTTCAACCCCTGTTACCACAAGCCTTACCCGACATTGAACGTTTCCAACAGAGAATTAAAACTAACATTCCTTGGATCTATTTTCACTTTTTTGATAATTTCAAACATTTTCTAATTTCTGTCTACTGCAGATAGGAATCAATAATGACTATGCAAATCCCTCTAAAGTAGCTATGCAGGAATATCATACAAAGAAAAAATTGTCTATGTCACTTCATGCTTCTTGTTGGCTAAATATGTAAGACAAGATCATTGTCTTCAAACACATCTGCAAATTCATCAACACAGAGTATTTGTCAGGGTCTTATTACAGTGTCAGCTTCCTGGGGCTATGCTGGGAGCCACAGGATTGATGTCATGAGGTGCCAAAAGGTATTGCTACAGGCACAGATTTATGGGAATGGCAGCAGATTACCAGATCAGTCCCTGCATATGCAACAGATGGTCTCTGTCCTTGCCCTGTTTCCACTTTTAAGTTTTTCTACTGGATGTCTTCTTGCTCCAAGTACTATTTAAAAATCAAGGAAAATTATAAATTAAGACAAGAGCTTAAATGAAGACCTTTAAAGCCTCCTGAGCTCTGTTTCCCATCTCACTGCTTGTCAATGCTGCTTCTGTAGTATTTGGGGTCAAAAAACCTATCCAAAACCTTATCAAAAGCATCAAGTACTGTTTGTGTCAACTTTTTCATACAACAACATTCCTAATGACTTCACTGGGACACTATCAGGACAGAAATCAGGAATACTTATCTCAGCATCACATGACTTTGTGAATGTATACTCCATAAGAGAGAGGGCATGAAAGATCAAGGGAACAGACAATAGGTTGAGGGTCTTCGCTAAATCCCTTCCTCTAAATTAGTACCAAGATCTTACCTAACACCCACAAAATTTTACCATGTCTTTGCTCAAACAATTACTTGACTTAATATTGGCACAGGCTGGTATATTCTTGCACATGCACTGACACATTTTCCAGCAAATTGTTCTGGGGCCAGGTATAAAATTAGAGGCAATATTTAATATGGTCTGGAAGGTGCTTCTCTTTGATAAATCGGTGTTGGTCAAATGAAATGCAGTGAATGTGAATAAAACCTGCTAGCAAACTGTTTCCATTGCAAGAGTAAATCTGTGAAAGCCACAATGTTTAACTCTGTGCTACTGAAATCCAGAATAATCTGTGAAACTAGCATAGCCTTATGGTGGCCGTGAAAGTAGTAAATGTCCTTATTTCAAGTTCATTTTTTTATTCTGAATTTAGACAATCTTGGGGGGGTGTTCTGCAAATGGACTTTATGTTTTTGTGTTCCCTTTTTAAACTACAAAGACACATTAAATAGCAGTGAATGTGTCTTGCACCTTTCAGCCATACGTCCAGAATAATGGAGATGAAAATTGTGACTGTGACTGACATACGCGTGTTGCTGTGCTGGTTGTGCAGTTAGAGTCCCAAGTCACACACATGCTCTTTCAGCTCCTTAAGCATAAGGACTTAGAGTAACTGCAAATGAAAATATAGAAGTACTATGTGATCGCTAATTTAATCACTTAGCTCTCATAGCTACTATAGCACACTGACAGGGACCAGAAGTGAGAAAAGAAAAAGTAATCATAAAAGTTAAGGGTTTTAATGTGCCCATTAGGAATGCAGCACTGAAATTCTTGAACACTTCCAGTTGCAGCAACGCTAGGTCATACACTTGTGACAGACTAGGTGATTATCTTTGTGTATGTCGGATTTGCTTTTGTGCCCTAACATCTTGCACTTGCACCCAATAAGGGTCATGTTTGCCAGCCAGCCATTTTCTTCAGGCATCCAGGAACCCCCTCTCTTTTCTGCAATACACACTTCCCTAGAGAACCTTCATTACACTGGTAACACACTCGCATTTTTTTGCCTCTAATATGTTTGAGGTGTTCAGAGTGCTGCTGAGTGTGGTTTGAGTTACTCAAATCTTCGCCTTTAGGTAACAGGAGGAAGAAAACCCCCCAACAGCCCAAAGTAGGCAGTCAGTTTTTTGCAGAAGCTGCAGAAAAGGGCAGCAAAAGGCCATAAGAAAGTCAATCGCATTTGATTGCATTAATAATGAGTTACAGAAAAGCAGTATAGGAGCTGATAAATTAAAAACTCATGATGAAAAAGTGGCAGAGACACCTGCTGAATAAGGTCTTAATGCCCCAGCATGACTGATGTAGTAGTGTGACCTATGAAGTCTGCCAGTTCCCAAGACAAGCAGCTGCTAAGGTTGTTGATTGAGAGTACAAATGTGTACCAGGGACAGCATCCAACTTTTTGATGTGTTGAGGTTTGGCCAAGACTAAAATCTTCTGTAACTTTGCCAAAACACATTTCTGTCCTCTGCTTGCCAAGATCTAAGAAGAGCAGTATTTTGGAACACTGGGACTTGAACTTAGAACTAACACCTTCGTCACATCCAGAATGATTTTCAAGAAAACCTCTGAGACTTAAGACACATTAGGAATTGTTTGTTTACTGGCATGCCTGCTATTTTTTTTTGTTTCTTTCAAGTACATTTGTGGGAAACATTTTCTTTCTCCTTTTATAATAGAAAAGGGAGATAAACAAGGAGATAATTACAAAAGAGGCAAGAATGGGAAATGATGTGAAAATATATTAAAAATTCTAGAGAATAGAAAAAAGAAAGAAGGGAAGACTTGGGGGAAAAAGGAATAAATTGGATTAATAACTATTCAGTTGTATTTCATATAGTTATATATGAGGAGAAAGTGAAGAACACTAAAATGATGTTCACTTAAGACCCTTGGAATTTTCCAGGGTTTATTCTTTTCCCCTTTGGTTTCCATTTCAATTTCACCATGAAATCTAGATTTCAATGAGGGTTCAAACAGAGAAGGAATGGGAGGGGAGGGGAGGGGAGGGGGTATGACGTGATTGGCT
>JANPWX010019880.1:1662282-1720286 GCA_024734555.1 Trochalopteron elliotii
ATGAAAGCACGAAACGTGACGGGAAGCCCCTCCCGGAGCGCTGCCGCCTCCGGGGGCAGGGAGCAGCGCCCCGCGGCCGGAAGGAAAAAACATCCCTATAAATCTGCCCACAAACAGACGGCTCCCAAAAAATATGTGTTAACGTAGAGGTGTAGTCACTGCTCGCGTAAACTGCTTGACATCCACGAGGGAAGACTTGTTGATCCTTCTAATCTGTTTTAAATCCAGTGCTTCACTGTCCTAATCTGTCCTGGAAGCCATTTTAAAATAAATCACTTAAGCTTCATTTCGGCACGCAGAAGACTCTTGTTCCATGTAACAAATATTTTCAAGTCTTCATTACCTAGTGAAGTGTGTTCCTCACTTTGAATTGGAGAGACATTTGTTCCTCTAATGGCTTCAAAATGTACTTATTTGATACTCTTCAAGTCTTCACTTACGATAGTTACATTGGAGGTGTAAGAATACCAGTAATGTGATTATCAGGCTGCACTTGGTATAGTGTTGGAGTCATGTAGATGGTTTGATAACCTAAAATAGTAAGATTCTTTTAATTTTGTAATGGGCAGCAAGTCATCCTGTGAGGAGTGCTCCATGGCTTTGGTCAGGTCATCCTGCTTTATTTTGGTTGAGAGCGCAAATACATGTCACAAACGTGTAAGGACTAGAACAGATAGTGCTGAGCTGTGTGTGAAATAATACAACTTTATATTGAAAAGTTAGAAGTGGAACTACTGGAGAGGGGCCAGCAGAGGGCTTCGAAGGTGGTTAAGGGACTGGAACGTGTGTCCTGTGAGGAAAGGCTGGGGGACCTGGGCAGCCTCAAGAAGAGGTGGTGAGAGGATGGGGCCAGACTCTTTAAGTGGTCCCTGTGACAGGGCAGAGGGCAGCAGACAGAAGCACAGGAGGGTCCGTCTCAATATGAAAAAAGACTTCCTCACATTGGGAGTGACTCAAGGCTGAAACAGACTGTTTTCTTCCCTGCAGGTATTCAAAACCTGCCTGGATACAATCCTGTAGAAACTGCTGTGGGTAAACCTGCGTTAGGAGAAGGGGGTTGTAGTAGATGATCTCCAGAGGTCCTTTCCAACCCCAGCTGTTCTGTAATTTTGTGAAATTTTGGTTGCAGATATGTAAATCATTTATTCATTAAAAATTGGCTGGTGTTTCAGTCTACTTTCTCATTTATTTTAGGTGACAGCAAGGGGAAGTCTAGGCATCCTACGCTCAACTGTGTATAGGCCCTAAAATTACCACAGCATGCAGATGTACTAGAGTGGTAACACAAATAGCTAACCTTGGCCCCACTGATACTTGAAAACAGCTAAAGAAATGGGATGTCTTCAGCCTAGAGATGGAGGGATTTAATCACAGTCTTCCATTGATGGGAAACTACATACAATGAAATATGCAGGTGTACTGTTTGCAAGGGACCATGGTGGCGGGGCAGGAGGCTGTGGGAATGAGGTACTTTGGGGAGAACTGTGTGGCTGTAGGAAAAATGTTCTTCGCTGTTAGAGGAGTTAACCATGGAAAGCTTGCCAATTGAAGTGATGGAGTCACCTTTGAGGACATGGCTTCTCAGGGTCATCTCTGAGGCCTTGTGTTCTTCAAAGGTGGGACCAGTGATCTTCAGAGACCCTTGACAATGTAGATATGTTCTGCAGGAGTGCACAACTGTCTGTTGACGAATTCTAAACAGGGGATTGAGCCATAATTGCATTGTCTCCAGTTTGACTTCAAGGGTATTAAGTTTCCCGTTTTGCCAAATTCAAGGTCACCGAATTCAGCAAACCTTCAGGAAGCTCTGGAGCTGATACAGCTGCAGAAAGAAATACTGTTACCATTTTGTTTGAATTGAAGTGGTGAAGCTATTTTGACTTGGATGGGGAAACTCAACTAAATTAAAGGGAGATTTGTTAAATAAATAAATAAATAAAGTAATTTGTCAGATGGGCTTTTTTTTCACTGCACTACAGTAGAAAACTGTGTTTGTTCTCACCAGACAAGGGTGGTGGAGAGTGAAATTTTCCTCACTGTGCTGGTGCATTTTAATTTAATCTGTAGGTTGTCAAACAATAATGGAGAATAAAGAAAATTCATTTCACATTCTCTACTCAACTTCTTGCCTCAAAGCCTTTGTAATTATTTTTATCTGTAGTTATTTGCATGCAACAGTAGTTGGCAGCAAGAGTAGTTTTTAAGCACCCTGATTGATAGCGTTTCATACACACTGATTGTCAGCACTGTGGTTTTGCAGGAGAATGCAACTTTCCAGGTCTCTGAAATCTCTTAAGATTCTGGTACCTCATGATGCTCTTTGTAGCACACTTAATCATTTTCTCAAATTTGTGCCTTCAGGTGCTTTCTGAATTCTTCTCTTAAAGTGTAGTCAACAAAGGGGTCTGAATCTGAATCTGAATGAGGAGTGTCCTGTTGACTGCCCTCTGTGGAAATGGCTGTAGATAAAGTTTTTACACTTCTTGCCATGTATCTGTCACCTGAGGTGCTGCTAAGAGTTGTTTTTGCTAGGACATATGTCTGTTAATTTTCTGTGAGGGAGGATACCATGTGGAGTAAAGATGCAGTACCTAAACGGCTGGATTGAAACCTGTGGATGACTAGTGGGGCCAGACGCTCTTGCTCACTGTAAATAAATTCCATCACACTACAGGCTGTTCTTTAGTAATTCTGGAGACAGACAGTGAACTCTGAATAAGTGAACTGAACCCTAACTATATGCAAAACCACTTTTAAAATTCATATATCTGACATCCACATTTTTGACTGTGGATGAGATAGCTTGCTCTCTGTGTTGTATGTATGGCCTTGTGGTTTTGGACTTACTTTGCAGCAGTTTTCAGTGCTGATGTTGGCACGTTGTTTGTGCTTCATTGGAAGTAATTTAGTTGGGTAAAATAGAGTGAAAATGTCTTTTTAATAGTTCTGGTAAAAGATTGTTAGTGTTTGTGAAAATCAGAATATATAGGCAATGTTTCAAAGAAATCGTTTATTGTAGCTGAACAGTAAATTCCTTGGGGTTTTTTAATAAAAGTAGTGATTTATTTCTTTTAAATTATTTATTTTGGGATCAGATTTTGGATTAAACAGACATCTGTTTAATGGTAAAAGTTGATATAAGCCTTGAAGTGTTAATTTTGTTACTTCAAGTAACAATTTCTTAGTCATCATAAGGGTTAAAATTTACTCTTGCTCTACATAGAAATACTTTTGTGTGCAACATACTTTTTTTGTCTCTCTCTACTCAAAAAAATTATTTAAAATATTAACAGTAAAGATACATATTTTACCCGCCCACTGGTAGGAATGTCACCGTAGCAGGTTGTGCAGCTATATTAAGATTAGCATCTGCTGCATTGTCATTTGGCTGCTGTGTTTTAATTAGAATAATTCTTTTTGGATGTGTGCTTTGGGCTGACTCATATCACCATTTTTTCTGTGGTCTTACTGTTTGTGGTTCTGATGCAGAACCTCATGCAGAAATTAAGTGGCTGTGGAGGCTCCTGTTCACATCTGTCCCTTCAGAGGTACCAACTACTGGTGGCCAAGGTGGCTCACCAGTTTGTGAGGTAAATACGAGTTGCATCTTAATCTTGTAAGGAAAGTTGTTCTTAACTGTTGGTGTTCCTTGGCATGCTGAATTATAGTTTCTACACGTGTAGCAGTTGTTTCACAGTCCGTCATCTTATCTGGTGTAAGGAGAACAAGAATTTCAAGAAGGATCAGCAGACAAGTGTGGGTGGCAAAATATACATCCAGCTAATTTTAGTCTGAGTCAGAACGTCCAAGGTACCATTACATGAGCATTTTCTCTCCTAGTAACTTCTCCCAAGTTTCTAACCCAGTGCTGTTGCTTTGGGGCTCTGTCAGAGTGAGTAATGCACTGTCGGAGGGCCATGCCGTGGGTGGCTGCTGTGGTTTGAGTTAAAACAAACCCAGCAAAGAAGGTGTTAGCAGGTGTTATGGCACTCATTCATGGAAGGAAACAAGTTGTAGCAAGGACTTTCAGCATGCTAGCTACTCCACTGCTCTGTTGGACACTTGAATGTGTTATGCTAATGCAGTCATCTAGGCTGTTTTACACCCAAGGACCAGAGATAAGCACCCCTAGATGTTAATTCATCCTGTATGCCTATTTATACATTGTTTGCTTACAAAGTAGTAGGCTTTGCTGTTTGACATTGATATCTAAGCATCTGAAACTGGGTTTGGGACACAATGAGAAGTAGCTTACTATAGTTAAGGGTTACCTTGCATATGCATCTAGTGCAAAGGGGATTGTTCATGTAAGAATTCTTCACAGAGAACTAGTGCCCCATATGTTAATACCATAACCTAGTTTGCTTTGTAGTGGGTTGTTTTGTTGGGCTATTCTTTCACGTGAACAGGCCTTTAGGTAAATTTTTAATTGACATATCATAAAAGGAGGGGCAGCTTATATGAAAAACCTTGTTGAGGCAGAGAAATGTTTTCAGTACAAAGATCATTCTTTTGTCCAGTAGATGATTTCCATGTATTCTAAGCTAGGCTCTGTGTTGCACCACTGTTAAAGGCTGAGAATTCATAGATGTATCTGTTGCTGCAACCGTTTGTTAATTTCCCCATGATATTTATGGTGGGAAGTGTAAGTCTTATTTTTTTCTTTTAGGTTGACAATTGCATTTTTCGCACTCTCTGGTCTGGATATGTTGGATTCCTTAGATGTGGTGAACAAAGATGATATAATAGAATGGATTTATTCCCTGCAGGTCCTTCCCACAGAAGACAGTGAGTGAGTTTTTAGTTTTTTTAATTGATATTAACATTTTTACTTTTGCTTTGTACTTGGGGAATAGTGTATGGCTCTTGTTTTTATAAAATACAAGGCTGACCTTCTTAAAGTGCAGTCCTGAAAATTTCAGATAGTGATGTTGAGCAAATCTATGCTAGGAAAATAAAAAAGCTAGGAAAAAGCAGGAATTAATTTGAAGATAAACCAGTATAAAGTAGTATAATAAAGCTGCATCTTTAGGCATTTCAGAGGAATGTTTCACCTGGTTCTAAAAGAAATGTGTATGTTGTGAAAGTATTACAAGTCTAATAGTGATTATTTTGACTTCCACTCCAATGCCAGGAGCTGTGATCACAGGTGTGGTTATTTACAACAGCTTTTGGAGAATTGGAGGTGTAAGGGTAAGAAGCAGAAAGAATAAACACAGTCCCTGGCTGATGTTCCTTAGATCTGTGAAGGTTAAATTTACCCAAGGTTTTAAGGAGGAGTAATGCTGCTGCTGAATCCCAGCTGTCCTCAGATTGGAAGGTGCATAGCAGAAGAGCTGACAAAGTAACTGAAAGGAAATGTCTCTTTCCTGGTTGGTTTGACAGAAGTTAGGGAGGTGCTGTTCCTGTGGGCTGGTTGATGTTGGCAGTTTTTCCTGTGGCAGCCCAGGTGAATGGCTGGTAGCACTAGAAGGGGTGGGAGAGAGGGGAACGTGGGTGAGGCACTGCTGCTCTGTGGCAGAAGATGCTGGCATATTAAATGCTGGTCTGGGCATAGCTCCAGGCTGGTGGTCTCTAGAGAAAAGGCAATTCTATAATTGTCTGTAAAATCATGAACATGTACTTTGGGTGGATGTAGAAAGAAAATTGTGTGTTTCCTTCTATTATCTATTCTAATTATATACAACAAATTAGATCTCAAATCAGTTTTATGAAGGAATCAGGACTGCTGATGCTTAATTTTTACAGTAGTAAAAAAATCCTTCTTCTGACTCCAGAGCTTTAGAAACCATCCGATCTATCACAGGAACTGGTTCTGATAGATTTATCTTTTCTTGTATTGTATTCCAGGATTGATTCTTGAAAATTTGGAGTTTGGATTACATAAATATTCCTACAAAGTTTTTTAATGATTAGAAGGTTCCTGTGCCTTGCTGTTCAGAAATTTTTCCACTGCGTACATGCTTTGTTTCTATGAGTTGCTCACTTTTTGACTTTTATCCCAGTCTTCAAGACTTAATTCCAAAAGAACAGGGAAGTTTGCAAGAAGAGAGATTAGAGCAGGAATTTCTGTTTGTTTGTTTATCTTTGATAGTATGCAGTAATTCTCTGGGGCTTCTACCTTGCGGGTGTTTAGAATATTGCCATTATCTAGAGCTTCCTAGGGAGGGCAGTAAAAATCTCAGCATGCAGATGTGGAAGCTGACAGCTCAGCAGAGATGTGCTCCTTCTTTTTTCTAGATATCATCCCGTCATAAAATTGGGAGGAGTTTTGGGGCGGGCACTTCTGGCAGCACACTCTGTGCTTTCCAAGTAATAAATCTCTGCATTTTGGTAGAAGAACAAGCTTTCCTTCAGTCCTGTATTTTTGTATCATACTGTAATAACTCTTGTTCTTATGCTTTTGGTAATAACACTGCTCTGGTCACTTGATCACTAAAACTTCATTGTTTGTATTTCATTTTTGCTTTTTCTGTTGGGCAATAGAAAGTGCAAAATGTAAATGATGCTGATAGCAGCAGGTTGGATATTGAATGACTGAATGTGAAGAAGGAAACACCTACACTCTGGTAATGTCTACTTTCAGTAAAATGTGTTGGCTCTCTGTTTTTTGATCCTGGGTGGGTGCAATGCTTGTTAATTGGCAGCCTCCCAGCAGCAGAGCTCCTACTCCCTCTTTCAGCCTCTTTGAAGAAGTAATTAAACTGTGGTAGGCTATAGCACTGAAGTTTTCGGTTTCAAAGTGTTTGTACATGTCCAGTTAGAGAGGAGATTGCTAGCTTGGTGGATTGGAATCTGTCCAGGTTAAAAAAAAAACAAAATAAACTCCACCAAAACCAAGAAAGCACAACATTTTACTTTTAAAGAAGCATGCTATTTTTTTCATGCATTCTGATAAATCTCTCTTTCCGTGGAATATTGTTTTTTAAAAATTTAAATTAAAATACTGTTTCATAATCATGAATTTCACCAATTTAAAGGCTACATTTTAAATGGGAATATGTTTTTACAGAATCTTGGGTTTGTTCTTGATTGCACCAGTGGCTGAATTTCTAGAAATTTTTATCAGTCAAAAAGAGAATTGCTGTAATTCTTATTAGAAAAATAAATTTCTCCACCTTTCACGTTTGTCCCTCCAAAGGTTCCTTTATGCACGGCACTTAACTTGATTTTTATTTAAAGCATTTTTTTAAGATGGTAAATTCAAATTGTTTTGAGAACTACTGCTACCTCACGGTCTTTTTTCCAGTGGATGGGAGACAGAGCAGTTAGTAGACTAAGTCTGCAGACTTAGTATTTGTTTTTATCAATAACTGTTACAGTAGGTGTACTGGCTGGGCTAGAATTTTTTTTTTTTTTCATAGTAGCCTCTAATCTGCTATGTTTTCTACTAGCCTGGTACTAAAATAATGTTTTAGTGTTTCAGCTGTTGCTGAGCAGTGCCAGTCAAGGCTGGCTCTTTTTGTCTCCTCTGCACTCCTTTTCCCATGGCAGACACAGCCAGGACAGCTGGCCCAGGCTGACCTCAGGACTGACCAGAGGGACACTCCATGCCATCTGGCAACATTTTCAGCAATAAAAGCTTGGGAAAATAAGGAGAAAGGGAGCAATATTTGTGGTTCTGGCATTTGTCTTCCTCAGTAACCCTTACACTTGCTGAGGCCATGCTTTCTAGGAAATGGCTATACACCTGCCTGGCTGATGGGAAGTAATAAATTGATTCCTACCTTGCTTTGTTGTGTGCCCACAACTTCTGCTTTACCTATCAAACTATTTCTGTCTCACTCTGTGAGTCTTCTCTTCATCTCTGTTTTCTTGCCTCAGCTGCTGGTTGGAGTCAACCCACCACAGCAGAGTGTTACAGAACTTGCTAGAAAATTCAGGATTTGGTGGCTTACGGCACTTCTTAGATACAGTCTCTCAATACCCTATGATAGTTTTAAGTGACATGTTTGTATTTCCTGGTATGTGATATATCTGATGGCTAATGATAGCTTCACTTCAAAGGTTTGTAGCCTTTGAAATTTTATGTGAAACTAAAGCTCACTGATGCTTAAGTGGTGAGATCTTGGTCTACTGAGCAAGAAAGTGAACATATGCTCTGTCAGCCTAATCAAAATGCACCTAAGGAAGCTGAAGATAAGGGTCTGTCAGCATAGACGGTATTCTTCTGTGGGTTTATTGTAGCTGTGGTTCAAACAAATGATGTCCTTTAGGTACCATAATTTTAGCTCAAGTCTTCCAGACTGGCTAAATACCAGTCCTAATTTGGAGGGAATAGTATATCACATGTGCAGACTGACCCTCACACAGAAACACATTCTTAGCTGAATGCTTCCACTTACTGCTGCCTTCTGCTTGTTCAAAGGGCCCCTGTCTTCTATAACTCATGCTAAATAGTTTGGCTTTATCTTGCATAGATTTTGGCCATTGTTACCTTTCTTTCCCTTTTAGTAAATGCTTTGCTTAGGTGCATAGCTACCATATGCTTTTGTTTTCTTTTGTGCTCGCTGCAAGAAGACCTAATGTTTTCTTTTAGAAAGAAGTTGGAATCTTAAAAAGTCTTTTTTTCTTTTTTCATTTTGAGGATGGTAGTGTTCTTTTACAAGCCTCAGCCAGAAATGATACATTTTTAGATTAACGTGTTATTTTTTGAAGTGTTAGTGAAATTGGGAAACAGTTGACAAAACACCCTCTTTTAACTAGTTACTTGTTCTCAGGATCCTTATCATGTCAGTGTTTTACTGTTTTTCCTCTCATAATGCAGCTCCTTGACAGAATTTAAAGTTTATTTTAACTACCTGAAGTGCAACTCATAGCAATTTAAGAAAGATGTATTCCAGTTTTTTGCAAGTCACATTCACAGCCAGTTCAGCACTTTTAAAAGAAAGTGAATCCAGAACTTTGTACTCAAGTAATCTGATTATACAGAGGAAGCACACTGTTTGGCCATATTCATCGACCATCCTCCCCCAAAGGAACAGTGGCATTTGTTTGACCCTGCTTGAGAGCTTGCTGAAGTGGCAGAAAACCACACATTTGTCTAACAGCTTTGTGTTGCGTTGGTGAACTGTGTTGATTGGGAGTGCCAGCCCACTAAGAGAGAGGGAAGAAAATTGTGCTTTTTGACAGCTGGATGCTTCACTAGCTTTGCTGTACTAAGAAATGGAACCAAAATGAAACATTTTTTATTTGTCATCTGAATCCCCAGAATCTATGAATACCAGACTGAAAACTATGCTACATGGCAGACCTAAAACTTATTTCTATCAAAGTCTATATTTAGATTTTTATTAATGATTCTTTGTTCTTATGTGACAGTCCTGAAAAAAAAATTATAAAATGACATTGACTTTTTTAAAATCATTGGTACATGTGAGATTTCTGATCATGAGTTTCTTGTGCAAATATACAAATTTTTCTCCAGCATAACTTTCTTTTATGGCTACATTTGAAGTATTTATCTGGATATATAATCCATTCTAGAGAATGCACCTTTGCATTTCATGACATCCTCTAGTGTTTTGATTTACAGGAACAGCAAGATATACTAGATTACAAGCTCTAGTTCAGTGAGAAGAGATTATGCTTACTTTTATCTGGATGCACTGTCTAAATCAGCCTATGCTAAAGCTATGTTTTTTTAATATATTATAAGATTTATTAATGTATGTAAACTCCTGTACTTAGCAGAAGGAGACAAGCCTTGCAACCAGAGGAATGCGTGGATAATCTGAATGTGAAGAAGTAGTGGTAAAAGTTTATCAATCCTTCCATGCAAGAGAAATCATAAATAACAAAAATGCCCTGTCTGTAAAAAAAGAGCTCTTAGAATAAGTTGTCTCTGGTCATCACTTGAAGCTCTTTTACATACCTTAAGGACTTTCTGGCTTAAGGACACATAAGTACCATCTTTTTTTTCACAGGATAGTTTCAGCTCTTGATTTAAGCATGAAGTCTTTTGATTTTGGAAAAGGGTCAGTTTTCTTTAGTTGGCAAATGTGAAAAGTTTTTCCAGGTGTGTTATTTCAGCTTTCAAACCACCACAAATAGTTACACAGCAGTTAATGAAATATTTGTTACTTTTTTTGCTCTGTCTTAAGCTCCTGCAGAAAGTGGCTAAGTAAGGTTGATGGTGGAAGTGAACACCAGGTGGTACCATTTCACAGCTGCAGTTGAGCTGATGCACAGCAGACTGCTGGAGCTGAACTGGCCACTCCAGCAGTTTATTCCCAAGGGACATAAGCTGTGATCACATCCTTTTAATTTGGGTCTGTTTCATTTTTAATTCTATTTCTGATTCTGACAGCCCATTTTTGGTTCAGGAAAGTGAAAGGTTTCATTAGCAATACTAAGCTGTTATATGAAACAAGAAGTGCAAGTACATTGCAATAAAATAGTAGAGCCAACTTTACAGAAGATGAAATTGCACATTGTAAAGTTTTTTCATAAACTAAAGACGGTCATTTCCTGTAACTTGCCTTTGGTTCTCATTTGATTTTCAACTTGTATGTTCACAGGATGCTGAAAAACCATTTTGAGACACTACATCAGTGTTCCAGAGTCATGTGGTTAAAAACAAGTTGTTTTCACTTCCTGTTTTAATGCTTGCTTTATCAACTCAGAATTCTATTTTTTATTTCACATACTGTGACTAGAGATTTAGCAACTCACTTGTAAATACCGAAGGTCTAGGAAGGTACATTAAGAAGGTCTGGGAATTGCAGGTACATTATTGCATTTGAGGACAAGATAAAATTCCCTGCAAAGTTTGCCCTAAAGGGCATGCTGGTCTTCTGTTTTTCCTAGGAGCCAGTGTGTAAAGTTTAGAGTGGGAGATGAGAAATACTGACAAGAAGTGTCAAAATACATTTTAATTCATAGCAATATAGTTAAAAATCCAACTTTAAATCCATTTTTAAAATTGCAAATGCTGTTTTCTAGTTCATAAAAGTTTAGTAGTACAAGAAAGGTTTTAAAATACTACATGAAAATTGAACATCTAAAGGGGGTAATAGATCATGATCATTCATGTACTTTATTTTTAATCTGTTTGTATAGCATCTATGAATTTGGAGGGTGATCACAGTGACCCACTAACAGCACACAAACTTGGGTTTCATGCTGCCATTTCTACCTTGATAGTGAGTTGCAAGCTACACTCCAAAAGGCCAGTGATGACGATCAGTATTTCTGGAATGAATCCTTCCATCTAGCGACCGTCAGCTGAGTTCTGTTCAACTGCAGAGCTGTCTTAATTGTAGCATGTTTCCTTTGCAGCAGGCCAGAGTAGCTGTATTAGTAGCATAATAACTGTTTTCTGGATGAAGAGTTTCCACACTAGCGTCATTTCAAAGTGAGTGTTCTAGTTTGCTTAAGACACAGATTCATTTTTACTGAAAATGAGCATGAATGGTGGTTTATTTTTTTCCACCATGTCACCTTGGAAATCTGGCACTTACCAGGCAGGAATTCTAGGCCTTCTTTTACTGGTTTATTCACATTGTGTGTGATGCTTTTTTGGGCAGTTTCCTTCAGGACCTTAGATTGGTCTTTAAGAGTAATTTGATTTTTTGTGCTTTCCACAGGCTGAGGCAACATGAAATGCAAGTTTTTGACTCTGCAAATGAACAGAAAAGTGTTCTCTGCTGAGAAGGTTTATATTATAATAAAATAAAACAGTTACTAATTTATTTTTCTTTTTTTTTCCTCTGTGTGGATCTGACTATGGCACACCAGCTTTTAAGCAAGCTGAAGTTGCTTTTGTTATTCATGTGGAATCATTGAAAAGTACTTTTGACTGAACTGTGGAGGAAGTGGAGAATTGCAGATGTTTCACTCCATGTCAGTTAGATCCAAAGGCTTGTTTCACAGAGAAACTTGCATCCTCTAGGCCAAGTTGAAATTCTTAAGCTAATAAAACCTTTCTAGTTTAAATGTTGCATATACACAGAGTATAGTTAGAATTAGAAGGTAATATGCTGATAAATTACACCAGAGCTTGTAGGCCACATTGCATAGTGATGTTGCTTAGAGCTTTCAGCCTTATAACTATTCATTCTTATTTATTCTGGTGCAATTTTCCCTAATATCCATGAGGATTTTTAGCTTAAAGGCTCAATAACTTAAAAGGGGTGGGGAGAATTTAAGAACACCCAGTTGCAGATTGACTGTGACATTCGTTAGGCCTTTAGGTTCAGACACCGAGCAGTAAACAAGTGAGGTTTTGCCATGCAAAAGCAAGGTTGAGCCCTGCAAAGCTGGACTTAACTCTTGTCAGTGTGCGGTTCAGACTTCTATGTGCTACATGATCAGGTATTGTGACACATTTGAAACAAATTACACTGTTTCAGTGACAGAAATGTTTGGTAGCTACAATGTGCTTAAAACTGTGAATTGTTTGCCCTTGAACGTGTTGTGAAGTATGTTGAAACGGTTCTGTTTGGGAACAGACGGTATTACCAGTCAGGAATCCGGAGAGGAATAAAAAATATGTTAATTTTGGCCATTTTCCCAGGGGAGCAGTCCTTTTCTCTTTTTCTTATGAGCACGGAAGACAAGTCTGGTGATACAAACTGTATTTCCACAAAAAAAAAAAAAAAAAAGATGCTTTTTGTTTTGTCTCTACAGCAATAAGTAAGTTAAATTTGCTTGTGGTTTTTATTTTTTTGTTAATCAGAGAGATAACAAACTAAAGTTGGGAACTGAGAGACATGTGCATACTTTATTAAGGCTGTGAATAGTGTTGAACTAATGGGTCTTGATCTCGTTGGAGAATTATGGTTTGTAATAGATGCTTCAGCATAACAAGTTAGTTGAGTATTGTTTTAATCTTTTCCAGGATCAAACATGAATCACTGTGGATTCAGAGGTTCTTCCTATTTAGGGATGCCATTCAATCCCTCCAAGGTCAGTTAAGAATGTGTATGTGAAATGTTTTCAATTAAGCATTAAATAATCTTGTGTCTTTTTTGTAATATTAACTTAATTACATGATTATGGAATGTCTGGAACGCAGGGAATTTTGTACTGTTAATACTGAAATGTTTGCAGAAGTTTTAAGAAATGTGCATGAGAAAATGTGCATACTAAAATGGTGCCTAGAACTTCAATTCTCATAGCAGTGAAGAAACTGACATACAAATTGTGGCTTATCTCAGTGAAGTCTCCTCCTTCTCTGGTCTTTTACTAACAAAGGAAAACTTCTCTAGCTAAAGAGTTGTTGTGAGGTGGAGAAGGGCAGAATAGCCCTAATTACGTGATGCAGAACGTGCTGTTCTTTGGTATCATAGAAAGGTTCTGGCTGGAAAGGGCCCATAAGATCATCTGGCTCCTATCCCCATGCTGCAGGCAGGGACACCTTCCACTAGACCAGATTGCTCAGGACCTCGTTCAGCCTGGCCTTGGATGCTTCCAGGGCTGGGGATTCCACAGCTCTGGACAATCTGTTCCAATGCCTCACCACCCTCACAGTTAAGAATTTCTTCCTAATACATAATCTAAACCTGCCCTCTTTCAGTTTGAAGCCATTCCTCTTGTCATGTCACTTCATGCTCTGGTAAAAAGTCTCTCTCCATCTTTCTTGTAGGGTCCCTTCAGGAACTGGAAGGCCACAGTCACCTCAAAGTCACCTTAAAGGCTTCTTTTCTCCAGGCTGACAAATCCCAGCTCTCATAGCCTTTTCCTATAGGAGAGGTGCTCCAGCCCTCTAATGAACTTAGTGGCCTCCTCTGGGTGTGTTTCAACAGGTTCGAGTCCTTTCAGTGCTGAAGACCCCAGGGCTGGACACAACATTTCACATGGGGTCTCACCAGAGGGGAGCAGAATCTCCTCCCTCCCCTGCTGCCCATGCTGCTTTGGATGCAGCCCAGGACACGTTTGGCTTTCTGGGCTGTGAGTGCTCATGGCTGGGTCATGTCCAGCCTCTCATCCACCGGAGCTTCCAAGCCTTTTGCTCTTGATGACTTCTTCTCCCAGTCTGTACCCTCCCAGTCTGGGGTTGTCTTGACCTGGGTGTAGTATGTTCCACTTGATCTTGTTAAATCTCATGAAGTTCTCATGACCCACTTCTGGATCTTGTCCAGGTCCTTTGAGGAAGGTGAATCCTATCTGATGCCAGTACATCTGGTAAAATCTTGGCAGTGACACCAGGTGGGGAGGTATTAATAGACTGGGTCTGACTGTTTCTTCCAAAGTCAGTGTCTGCAGCTGCAACTGGTATTTCTCTTCTTGTGTTGAATCATGCATATTTGATTGCATCTGATACACACCCAGACTTGGGCAAGGCTCTGTTCATCCCTGTTTGTCATGACCATAAGAAAGGATGCTTTGAAGACCAGTGAACTTCAAGAGAGTTAAAGTTTCATATTGTCCTGGTTCAGGGCAAATTTTGGGAGGAAACCTCCAGATGGGGTCAGCTAGAAAGCAAATTCAAGCAGCCCCTCCCCCAGCTGGTTCGAGAAAAAATTTCCTTAGGGAAAAGTGGAAAAAACTTTATTCAACAAGCAAAGTGTTCACAAGCTTAAAGAAATATAAATAATATTAAACAAAAAAACCTCTTGCCATTCTGAAGAGAGATGGCAAAACTGAGGGGAGTCCCTGCTGTGGGTTGTAGCTCAACTCTCCCAGTCTCTCATCAGGTCCCTCCTGTGCTGGAAAATGCCATCCTGGGCCCCAGTGGGCCACAGGCGTGACTCCGGCTGTTTTCTGGGTTTGTAGTCCAGAACAGGTTTAAACAGTTCCAAGAAAAAGAAAAAAACAGTCCAGGGAACGTCTCTGCCTCATCTAGCTAAAACTAACTGAAAAGCAAAGGAGAGCTCTCTCTCATTGTCTGCCCATAGACAGCACAGTCCAGGAGCAGAATGTGCAGGAGTGGGCGCAGTTTCTGAAAACAAACCGCGCTGCTTCTTTCCCCCCTTTCACTCTCAGAACCGGTCTTAAACGAGTAGAACTCAATATCCAGCATAAACAGAACAGTAAACTGGGGATACAGGCATCACAAAGTCACCCCAGGACATATATGGAAAGAAAACGCCTTTAATAAAAGACTGAAATTAGGTTAGTAGAGGCTAGTGTAGTACTCTCACAGATTTTCATCCACTTCTCAGTGTAACTTGATTATTCACACTCAAACACAGAACAGAACTACTGTGTTTTTTTCACAGTCCTTCCTGTATACTGGCCTCTACTTTCCTTTTTCAGCTGTATCACACCTTTAGCAGCTCTACAGTTAGTACGTTAAATCAGTACATACTTTTGGAAATGTTTTTCAGATCCTCCAACGTATGAAGCTAGAAGAATTTATTCTGAATATAGTTCTGAGATCTTGTAAAGTGCCATGAGGACAAAAAGTCTGTAAGATTGGCAAAGCATTGTTTTTTCTCTCACAGCACTTTCTGGTGTTTTAATTCAATTCTCAACTTCCAATAGTAAATGCTTCATACTGAAATACTATCTTTACTGGAAATATGTTGCAGTCCATTGGTGTCTTAGAATGTGTTGGCCAGTATACATATGAGATAAAGGAGTGGAATCATGTCACTTGTAGAAATTAGCTACAAGGTCACTATCTCTAGAAGATTATTTGTACATGGATGTGGTTTTTATTCAAGCATTGCAGTACTTTTTTCATTGTATCTGCATTTGAGGGATTGCATCTGTTTGATTTATTGGCAAAGAAAGGTTTAAAGCATTTCCAGCACTATTGCCTGAAATGTTCTGAAATAACTCAGAAAAAAAGACTTGGAAATTCACTGCCATGACTCTGGGGTGTGTTTATGGTCACATCATTTTTCTTTTTTCATTATTTAAAAGTGTTCTGTTAAATCCACCTTGAAAAATGTTTTTTGAAAAAGCCTGTAAGCATTTTGGATTTGCATTGACATTTGCTAACAAGCCACTACAGCGATTTCATTCTTGAACTCTAAGGAAGTGCCATACCAGAGGTAGCCAAATCTATTCAGTCACTAGGGACTCTTCAAAATAATAGAAAAAAACGAGGGTTATGTTACAATATCCTGCTTTACTAAATCTCTCAGGAACAGGTCATTTGGATTTGGTTGAGGAGTAGTGGTATTTCAGCTGTTGCCTTTGAGGTGTTTGATGGTAGTAGAAGCAAAAGTGAAACAAAAGCACATCCACTTCACCAACTCACAACACAGCCCTCATCAACTGTAACAGTCTTAACTGTGAATGAAGGCTAAGAGTGACTCCTCTATCACGACAGTTAAAACACGATTACTTTCAGAATTGGAAAATAATTATATACGAAATGGCTCCAGATTTTGCAGTCTTTCTGATTTGGTGTTACTGAAGTTTAAACTAGCTTTTTAATTTAGGGTTGAACAGTCTCTTCAAAGCTTCAGACAGGCCTAGATCTTTTCAGTATTTTTAAAGTGTTGTGAATCAGTTTTAGGGCTAAATTGAAAGCCAATAGCTGCAACTTTTATGTAAAATTGTGGTAATTAACATATGCTTTCACTTGGGGAGAAAAAAAGATGTCTTTTGTGTTCCTGACACGACATTGCATTTTCTCAAGGCTGCAACACTGATACTAGTGAAAGATGAATAACTAAAAATATTTTACAGCATGAATCACAAAAAAGATAACAATAAATAGAATGTAAAAGTAAATGTAAGATAAAAATAAATACTAAAAAGAGCCAGGTAAGCTTGGGCCAAAGTATCTCTGTACTACATATTTTTTTTATTTTAAGCAAACGTCTCTATATTATATTTTTAGGAGTCCTATGCAGCATGGTCTACTGAAAAGTGTCTCTGCTCATGGCAGGGGAGTTGCAGCTAGATGACCTTAAGGTCCCTTCCAACCCAGGCCATTTTGTGGTTCCACAAAGTGAGAAATGGCAAGGTCTTGCAGAATAGTTCCGAAACAAGAGATTAGAGCAACAAAGACACCTTGAATTAGTGGCTAGATTCTGTATTTCACAGTGTACCATAAGTTTTACTCAAATTAGCTAAATCAGCTAAATTCATGCTTTAGATTAACTTAAGTCATTATAATGTGAAAAACACCCCTCTAAAGCTGAGGCTCCCCACATCCAAGTGAAGACCCCTATCAACTGAACACCTATAAAATGTGTTTTGAAATGCATCAAAGCACACAAAGGATTGATTGTCCAAGAGCTATTAAGTAGGCATGTATTTAGAAATTAGATAACTGCATATTTATGTATTTTGAAAGCATAATTATGCTTCTTGCCTGTTACTAGGTGTGTTGGCTTGGTGGCTTTAGCACCTCTATGCGTACGTGTCAAAACCACTTAACTCTGTGGATTGGCATCCTGGGTGAAGGAACCCTGTCTTGGTACAACAGTGCCTGGTGTGAGAAGAAAGTTTTTTGAAAGTGAGACTGTGTCAGTGCAAGTGCATGTTTAGTAGCATTCTTTTTAGTGTTTGAAGAGATCTTGCCCATGCTTCTGCAGCAGAGAGAGTTTCTTACCTCTGCAGTGGTCAGTGGGAATTCTTGGTAGCCATGAGTCATGTTTTAATAGCTGTTCTAATCAATATTGTAGGAACACTGTCACATCACTGAGCCAAGTTTAAATGTTCAAAAGCTTCCCCTCAAATTACATCTTTTGAGTGCTAATTCTTTTAAAGGAGGCGAGATTGTGGAGAACATGGTGGTAATGCAATGGAACAGAACTGTTTACTTCATCTCTGAGATCCGAGTAAATCTGTCTCCTGGGGGATTTACAGACTGATTCTCACAAAAGGCAAAGTGCATAGAGAGCAGGCCCTGGCCATACCCCTTTGTTGTCTTCTCAGAGTAGATCTGCACCAATGCATTAGCTCAGGTCATTAGAGATAACTTTACAAAAGCAATTTAATGTGCCCTATACATCTATTTAATGTGCAGAGTAGGAAACAGTGATTTCCAGGAACACTGGAAATACAGGGATGGGAGTGGGAGCTGTTGAGAATTGTGCTGCCTTCTCCAGAGAGGGTCCAGGACTGGAAATAAGGGAGAGGAGGTGCGCTGTCAGCACTCACTGTTCTCCTTCTCTTACACAGCTTTTTCAGAGCTGCTGTAAACCCATTTTACCTTGTTTTCTGCCTCCCTTTCCCAACTGTCTTTGATTCCCTTGTGTGAGAGCAATGTCTTGCTGTCTGGTGGGTAATAATTTTTCTCCCAGCTTCTTACTAGAAGCAAAGCCCTGTGGCTTTGGAAATAAGCATGACTTTCCTAAAAAATACCAATTACACATAACATAATATTAAATTTGGTCTTATACTGCTTTTTCCTTGTGTTTTTAGGATAAATTGCGAAATAAGAATTGCAAGTGATTAGGCAATAATGCTAATAAAATGTAATTTTAAAATTTATCTCTTCTACTCAGTATTGAAATAGCTTTTATTGTTTAAAATAGTTATCTTCCAGTTGCTGCAAACTGAACCATCCTTAGTATCCACAGTCATCTTGTTACATGGGGTCTCTGTTTTCATGAAGTGGTACAGTTCTGGATGGGCCTATAAAATACCATAAAGAAAAATAGTAGTTTTAGCACAGCTGTATCAGTCTCTTGCTCATTTCTGTGACCTGCATTGTGGGATTAGTCAGCCTTTAACTTTAACTATCATTTTTGCTTCTCAATTGACATTCAGTGATCCTTGTGAGTCCCTTCCTACTCAGGATAGTCTATGTTTCTGTGATTATTTGCTATATAAATACTTTGTTTGAACTCTGATTATTATTTTAAAATAGAGATGAAAGTAGTTAAGTGGCTAATTTGGTATTGCTTCAATTGGCAGAGAGATTACTAATAATCTCTCACACTGCCTTCTACTTGTAGATCATTATGTTGTAAAATCTCTGCTGACAGTCTGCCTCTCCAGAGGTTTGGCTGTTTAAGAGTGCTTACCCAGCTGCCAGGAAGCTAATGCCCAGTGGTGTGTCAGGACAAACTTAGGTACAGTTGAGGACATCCCATCTTTTTCCTTAACTGTTTTGCAGACGGAGCTCTTGGCAAAGCTTATTTCCAGAGTTTCTACTGCCAAGTGTTTAGAGGGGCAGCAGAGTTATGCAGTAGCTTAGTTTGATGAGGAGAGCTGAGCAGAGTTTGATGAGGAAAGCTAAGCAGGATACCTTCAGTTTAACCATAATGAGTGAAGGGAAAAGTTTACTTCTTACTTAAAAAAAAAAAAAAAGCTTTGCTGTAGTGTAAGGTCTTGTGATGTTTCAATATTTCTATTTTTTTTGTCTTTTTTTAGGGTCCAGGTATATCTCATCCCTATGACAGTGGGCACATAGCAATGACTTACACAGGACTGTCATGTCTGGTTATTCTTGGTGATGATTTAAGTCGAGTAAATAAAGATGCCATACTGGCAGGACTGAGAGCTCTCCAGCTGGAGGATGGAAGGTAAAAGATATTTTATATACTGCAGCTCCCACAACCCACATGTGGGATGAAACATAAGAAACATGTTTTTTGTAGAAGTAGCTATAATCTTTTTGTTTTATTAGAAAATAGTTTGATTGGTAGTCATATAATTCATAGAACATATGGTGGTTTCTCGCAAGTAGTCAGTCATTAGAGGATACTAACTAGCTTTTTGAACCAAATGGAGACTTGCCAAGCAGCAAATCCTAGAAGAAACAATTGCAGGTTTATTTGTTGTCACAGGTAATTCAACCTTTTACCTGTTTTTGTGTATCGTAGAATCATTTAGGTTGAAAAAGACCCTTGAGATCATTGAGTCCAACTCTAAACCCAGCACTGCCAAATCCAGCACTAAACCATGTCCTTAAGTGCCACATCTACCTGTGATTTAAATGCTTTCAGGGATGGTGACTCCACCATTGCCCTGGGCAGCCTGTTCCTGGGGCAGACAACCCTTCTGGTGAAGAAATTTTTTCTGATACCTAATCTAAACCTCACCTGGTGCCACTTGAGGCCATTTCCTCTGTCCCACTTGGGAGAGGAGACCAACCTCCCCCTTGCCTGCCACCTTTCAGGTAGTTGAGTGATAAGGTGTCCTCTTGGTGTTCTTTTCTCCAGGCTGAACACTCCAAGCTCCCTCAGCTGCTCCTCATCAGATTTGTGCTCCAAACCCTTCCCCAGCTGCAATGCCCTTCCATGGACACTCTCTAGCGCCTCAGTGGTCTTCCTTGTTCTGAGGGGCCCAAAACAGAACACAAAGTTCAAGGTGTGGCTTCACCAGTGCCCAGTGTAGGGGGCCGGTTCTGCCCTGGTTCTGCTGGCCACTTACTGATACAAACATCCAAATCAGGGCATCCATCATCATCTTAGGTGTATCTGAGATTGTGCCAAAATAACCCAGATACAAAAATTTTTAAATATTCCTAGAGTTTGGTGAGATTGTAAAAATAAGTAATGAAAAACTGATTCACCATTTCTATTAGAAATGGTAGTATTAGCAATTACCTTTATACATACCTGGGAAACTTGTCCTCAAGTTGCAGTAAGGAAAGAAAGCCTTGGGAGCTATCAGGATTCCTAGGAAGTCAAAGAATTCTGTCCTAAAGATGTAAAATGGTAAGTAATGTAACTATATATACTGTAATAGGTGAAAGACTGTAAGCATAAAGGTCTTGGAAGAAATAAATACCAGTGTCGTTATGTTGCTGGAAATAGTTACTCAGGCTCCTAAATATTTATAGTTCTATGCATTTTCCTTGGCTTAGAATCACATCTTCTAAAAAGAAAATCTGGTGTAGCTTTGGGTTATATTTATGAGCCTACTGTAAACTAATCTTTAAAGAAAACACTGTGCAATTCCTTGGACTGCATTTCGTATTTTCGGGTATAACAGGTGAAACAGTCTAAAGACAGAAATGTTTCTTTCAGTTTCTGTGCAGTGCTGGAAGGAAGTGAGAATGACATGAGGTTTGTGTACTGTGCTTCCTGTATCTGCTACATGCTCGATAACTGGTCAGGCATGGATATGAAGAAAGCAATAGACTACATTAGAAGAAGTATGGTGAGTGTTCACAAAATGTTACTTCTTGTTACTTATATGCTTTTAGACTTTTAGCTTTTTTTCTTAACTATGGCTAAAAGATCTCTGTCCAAATGATATTACAGTAATTTCTTTATTTTTTCTTCCTGCTCTATTGAGTTGAGAATTACAAAGTACATTGGATTTTTGCATTTGTATTTTCATTAAAATGTGTGTGTTAGCAAGATAATTTTATTTGGTGTGTTTGTTCACTGTGAATTAAATTTAAAATCCTCTTTATTTAAAATAATTAAACAATTGAAAGCAAGTTTTTGAAAACTGAGGTATGATGTTTGTGTAACTTAGAAAAAAATGCATAAAGCACTTTTGAAAATTGTACCAATAAAATCCTCACATTTCACTGAGCTGTAGTACTGCTTTTTAGAAGACACACAGATTCAAATAAAGTAATTATTGACATCAGTTCATGCTTAAGTGTTTCTAGTCATGCACTTCATAATTTATTTATTAGATAGTTGGAATGAAAAAATTATTCATGAGTATGTACACATTTTTTTTCTGTGTCTGTGCAAGTTGTCTTCATATTTGATTGGAGTAAAGGAGCTTTCCATTTTTTTAATGTGGTTTCATTAGTTTAATTGAGTTACATTTTCAAAGATAGAAACACGATTTTTAAGGAAGCTGAGCAAGCTTGAAAATTGCAGTTCCCTGAGTGTGAGTAAACACAGATTAAACTCTTGTGATCCACAAAGAAAACCCAATTTTTTGATGACACACAACTTCTGTTGTAAATGAGTATTTTCAGTAGTTGCTGCCAGCAGCAAGATTGTAAAATTTATGTGAGAAACAAGTTTAAAAAAAGACTTCAAAATCTGTTTCAGACCAAATTGGTGGCTTTTTTGGGTTTTTTTTTAAGGAAGTAGTTGGATGTCTTAGTATTTCTTACTATGCGCCTCAAGAAGCTTTCTGGAACACTGCCGTAGTCCTGGACAGATTGAGGTGATCAGGGCCAGGGCTGTCATACAAGGATATGGACTTGCAGTCTGTTCACACCCTAGTAGCACCTTTTATCCCATTTTCCCCTCTGTTTCCCCTTACTTGTTCTTCCCCAGTCTGCTTTGATATTTCCATTTCTTACCATTGGCCCTTTCCGTAGCCATCCCATAGTAAGTTATGCTCACCTCTGCATTCCCCAGAAAACAGTCTGGGTTTCTGTAGAATGCTGGAATCTTCCTCCCCTGCATCCCATAAGAGCCCTTCTCCCATAGCTGGTAGCTCACCTTAGTTAGCATGGGTTCTCAGCAGGAGAATATCCTTGCTGAACCTCTCAGTGGGTTTCACCCAAGGACGATGACTTATCCATTGTCCTTTCGCAGTCTGAGGGGAGGAGCTTAGGCAGAGTGCTTGCTCTTACTGATTAGGTTGGGAGAATTCTTCCTCCTCTGATCCTTTCTGGACCTTAATGTTTATTGAGATCAGTCTTTAGTCAAATAGCTTAGCATAGATACAGTAGGAGAATCAAATGTTACAAAAGAATAGAAAACAAAACCCAAGAGCAAAATCCTCATTGTAGTTCTGTACATTACGTTGTATGTTGGTTAACCTTGTGAACATTTGAGGGCAGCTTTGGTCCCAGAGGAAATGGTGGAACCAGTAAGGGGACAAAGAAGGTTGAGCTGAACTGTGAAAAGTACAAATCAGCTTGTGTAAAAGGAGTATTTAATATACTAGGAGTCTTTATTCTGAAAATGAGATTGTTAAGTAGACTGTGACAGAGATATGTAAAGTAACAGGAGCACTATAAAAATAAAGGGAGTGAGAAGTAACTACTTCTTTCTAAGAACAGACAGAGAGCATCAGATGAGGCCATTAATTGAGCAGGCAAGTGGAGATTTTTTGAAAGTTTAGAGTTTTAAAGTGGTACTGGAGATTTATTATGTAGTGTGATCTTGAACCAAATTTATACTTTGCTTCTAGAGCTTAGCATTAATTGTTGCACATGGAAATTGCAGTCATTATGTTCCTATTGTAAAAACAGATACCATTTAAAAAAAATGTTAAATGAAGTCTGAACATGGCAAGACATCTTGGAAGGGCTACTAGTACTTCCATTCACCAGTAAAGTAGAACTGAGTCTTGGTGTGGTAAAAGTTCAGAAGATGCTGTGGCTTATCACAAAGATTGTATCTTTTCCTGGGTAGCTCAGAGAGTAACTTAGAGAGATCCCATAAGCAGTGTTCTGTAGGCAGCAGCCATCCTAGAGTGTAGAAATGTGCAGCAAGACATGCTGTATTTTTGTCCAGGTTTACCGTGGTTTGGTAGGTTAACTCTATACTGTGTCCAGTAGGACTTTTTTAAACCACTGATATGCTGTGAATTCACTGCAGAGTTGGTTTGCACATATATACTAGTTGTCTCTGTTTTTTCTGGGTTTACACTCCTTGGTCCACCAGTATTTCTGTGAATTAACTCAGTTGCAATGGGCCTGACAATCCTAGGAAAAGACATGAAACCTTTGCATCCTGCTTGGTCACATTTAGAGCTGTAGATGTGTCTGAAGAAGTCTCAGACATTCAGGGACTAGCCCTTTGGGAAGATAATTTCACAGCAGTGGTTGTTCCTTCCTTTCATTCAGTATCTCTTTCCACCACTTTCCTTGAGATGTATTTCAGTTCAATTACCTATCACAGGAGCCAAGTATTTCTTAAAAGTGTATCTCATAAATAAATACAATGAGTGTGAAATGTGGCATCCAAGAATGTTAACTTGTTTTCTCTCATGAAGATTTTGTAGATGGTGCTAAAACTAACCTATAAAATGGAACAATTTAAAGTAAATTCTGTTTGAGATTATTTAATTTGTTACTCCTTTTCTAACTGACTATGCAATTAATATAGCTATAGGCTTTATTGTAAATGCTTATTCCTGTTTTCTGTAATAAGCTTGTGGATTTTTTAGTTTATTCTATGGAATTTGTGGCGTTTAGCGATGCAGTATAAGGATTGTGGCATACAATCATTATACAACTGCATGAGGGAGTGCATTTGTGTAGTTAGCATGTCAAGAACAGCAGGAGATTGCAACATAAACAATATTTAAAATGTTAAAAGGAATTGAATCTTCATACAGGATAGACAGCCTTCTTGTTGTCTTTCAGCTAAAAAAGTGTTTTTGCAATGCTGATCACAAAAATAATTCTGGGCCAGTTTTATTGTCAGAAAAATAGTCAGATTCCAACACACAATTTTTATCAGTGTAGGTTGATTCTTGTCTTTCACATTCAAAACTCAAAACTCAGATATATCACTAATCAAAAGGCAACAGATACTAGGATGCTGGGATTTTGAACAACTTCCAGAGACTCAGTAACACTGCTTGTTGCAACAATGCTTGGTTATATTTAAAGTAGAGATATATCGCAAGAAGCTTTAAAAATATCACCTGCTTCTTCTAGTATAGTCCTCTTCAAATGCAGGTGTATTGGTCTGTTGATATGGTTAAGCTGGTTGTAAAACTTGTAGACCTTGAAATGAAGATTTTACCCAACTGGATTTACGCTTTCCTGACAATGGTATTTAATTATGCAGTTGTCATGTTGCAGTAATTAAGAGCTCCTTTTGCATACAATTTCTTGAGTCTTTTCAAAAGGACAAAGAAATGAAAGTATTCTCTAGCTCTTTAGGGCAGACAAGTCCCCAAAGAGCAACTGCTGTCTGTAAATAAATAGGCATCAGTTAGCCAAGGGTCAGCTATTATCTATTAGAGTTTAAAGGTAATTGCACAACCCAACATACTAGTGTCTGGGATGCACACTTAACAGCTTTATTTTGTCATATATAAAGCAAGCCACCTCCTCTTAAAATTGCTGTTTGTAGAGTTAATTAGCTTTGCCAGCATAGCTTTGATAATCAGCTTGCCTTTTCTTAGCAATTCATGCATTTGGAGAATGTGGTAGCACATTTGTATTGCATTCTCAAAAGGCAGTGAAAAAAAGAAGAGTTCACACTATGTGCTTTAACATTCAGAAGTTCATAGACATTACTAGAATTTACTGGCTCAAACTTGAAAAATCAAGCTGCAGCTCGAAGTGTATGTATCAGATAGTAGTCTTTTTAGTTGCTCCAGCTTGCAGCAACAGCTCAAAACCAAGAATACAGATTTAATGTAGCTTCTGTGTCTTCTGTTCACTTTTCCATTCTCAATGTCTGCTTTAAAAGCAGACGTACAAAATAATCCTTATGTAATTTCTAAAGATATGATAGTTCTGTAGCCATTCTTTGGTTCAGACTCTGGGAGTCATTGGTGGGTTTTCAAAGAGTTCTGTATCTACTAGCCATTGTTTTAGAGACTGTTTCATAGTCAGCATCTGGAGTATGTGGGGCAAAGATTTTTACTGCTTTCTGTGGGATCAGATGCTGATCCTGTCATTTATTGAGCAGTTGATGTAGAGAATATGTAGGACCTATGTAATTTGACTTTAAAATATACCTCATTGTTCCTGCTAAGCAATTTGGTATTTCTTCAGAGATAATTAATTAAGTATTCTATAAACTCTTGTAAAATAAACATTTTCCATTTTATGAATAATTTCCTGTATGATCCTTTGTTTCTTTTCAAGTAAAATGATTTAATGGATTTTCAGGAAAGAAATATTATTGTTCTTACATATACATGTGTTCCTAGATTGCTCATGACAGATGTGAACTATGATATTCTTGGTGCTTTGTCAGTCTTGAGTTTCTCCTTTTGTTGCACTTAATAGAGTGATTTTTCAGCACTGTAACAGTAGTTTTTTGCACTAATATTTTGTAGGCGAATTTAAGTTTGTTCCAATGCATGTAATAATTTTTTCCTTGCTTGTGGTTCCCTTCTCATTTTTTTAAAGCCTGATGTACTTGCTTCTTACTAAAATGTTGCTTGGATTTGAGTATTTGACACACAGTAGTACCTTGCTTTTTGCCTCTTTTAATGTTAAACTGCTCTTGGATTAAAGACAGATTATATTACTTATTTAATTTGGTTTTGTTTTCATTACATATCTATTTTTTTCTTTTTATACCTGCATTACATGCTTTTTTTCTTTGTGGCAAAGATATGCTTACCTTTTTTCAGGTTTCTGACATATGTCACAACCAAAATTAATTCTATGAAATGCATAAAAACTGCCTGCATTGGGACAGGGCTGATTTGTTAACTGTGTTATGCCAAGAACATTTGGAGGTTCAGATTTTTTTCAGGTCATAATGTGGCAATGATCTGATGATAATTTTGCTGATAAACTAAGAAACTGCAATGTCTGTTGAAGTGCTGTGGTTCTAAAGTTAACTGCTTTGTGGGATTTTTTTTCTTCAGTCTTATGATAATGGCCTGGCACAGGGAGCTGGACTGGAATCTCATGGTAAGAATATCAAAGTGTTCTACACCTTTCAGAGTGGTTTTGAAAATGCTGTAGGAGTGCAGGGTATGCCATGCTTTTCCTTCTTTTCTGATTTTTAAGGGGGAGGAGGTGTGTGTGAGGAGGAGCAAATCCAAAACGTGCCTCCAAATACCACTTCTTCTTCCTTTAGATCTAGCTTAATATATGAACAGATGGGCTCTTAATCACCTACTTCAATCTTACCACATGAGTGTTTTGTTGAAAGGTGTTGCTTGTAGTTCTCAGCTGTTCCTGACAGAGCAAACTTTTTCCACATGTGCCATTTTTACTCTGAGGATTTTGTCTGCAAGAGATTTTGTGCAATGTTACTGATCATTTCCAATTTCAACAGCTTAGGTAAAACGTAGAAACATTTCCTTCGATAGATACTGCATCTGTTGTGTGTTCAAATCTTGAAGCAACAGTTAATTTTTGAAAAGAGTTGGTAGATCTGAGGATAGGAATCCCCAGAAGACTGCTATTTTTAAGGAAAATGTTTCTATGCCATCAAGTAGCAGTCTGGTTGTGGCAGAGGAGCTTTTGACTTTTAGGTGACTGATGCTAAATGTAGTGCTGATTCTGTGTTCCTATCAGCTGTTTGCTATCTTTATCCTTAGTATTGAGCTTTGATAGGATTTTTGTCTTTTCCTTCTTGCTGGATCAATAAAGATGAAAATTTTAAATTATATCCCTAGGTATTACAACAGTTGGTTAACTAACTTTCTGTAGAATGTTAGTGTTAACAAATAGAAGTACATCAACACTGCATTTCAGCATCAGAATGAAAATAATCTTACAGCTCCTGGAGTCTTCCAGCACCAGGATATTGTAAGGAACTTTGTGGCTCAAGTCATCTGTCAGCAGCTTGCTTATGGTCTTTCCCAGCCTCTGATTTTATCATATCAGTTATTAGACTCAAAAAACTTTGGTGGGCTTTAAAAAGTGATCGCTAGGCTACACAAATAACACATGTTTATCTTTTTCACTGTGCAGTTTCCTTGACAGCAAAAAACTCCTTAGAAGCACAATTTTTATGTATAACAACCATGAGAGTCCAGGAGACTTTTCACTGTATTAACTGTGCTTTTTTTTTTTTTTTAATAATTTTAGTTTGAATTTTTTTTCTCCTTCTGCTCACCAGACACTTCTGTCTGTTTATATCCTCTGGGGGTCTTTGTCTGAGCCTGGCTTTGGCATTTCTGCTTCAGTCTGATTGCTGGCATTCCAATAGCTTTCTTTTTTAAGTTACAAATGAAGAAATATTTCTGTTGCAATGCCATTTACTTATTTCTAGACTCCTGTGTAATGTAAATTGTGCAGCATTAGGAGAAGAAACAGCTTTAAGAAAATGAGCTGTTTTGTTTCTGCAAGAGTTGGGGAGGGCTTTCTTTCCCCCCCTTTGACATACCTGCTGAACTAGAGTGTTCTTATTTATTTGGATTTTAGACTTAAAATTAACTTTTTCATACTTAAAAAAGTCCACTGATTTAATTGCTAATAACTTAGTTAAAATCCTGACTGAAATCATACAGCCTTCAAAATATCTGTGTACCAAAGCATTGCAAACCCTACTCTCTCTTCACAGGTGGCTCTACATTTTGTGGTATTGCATCACTGTGTTTGATGGGCAAACTGGAGGAAGTTTTTTCAGAAAAAGAACTGAACAGAATAAGAAGATGGTGTATAATGAGGCAACAGAATGGCTACCATGGACGACCCAACAAACCTGTAGACACTTGCTATTCCTTTTGGGTGGGAGCAACATTGAAGGTAGTGTACAGGACAGCTATAGGGATCATTATTGACTTGTTTTGATTTCTTCAAGCACTATTTTCTTAGCTTGAAAGAGATAGGTATTTGACACAAGTGCACCAATATGCACCAATTGATTATAAATGTCTTTCATATTGCAAAAAATGCAGGAAGTTAAGGTTTACCAGATTAGTGCTATATGTGCTGTCTCTGCTTATCTCAAAAATAGGCACTACAATCTAGTGTTAAAAATATACTAACATTTGGTTAAAGACTTAGTACTAAGACTTAAATTACTGTTACAATCTAATTCCTTTTCAGCTCTTGAACATATTCCAATATACAAATTTTGAGAAAAACCGAAATTACATCTTGTCAACTCAAGATCGCCTTGTTGGTGGATTTGCCAAGTGGCCAGACAGCCATCCAGGTAAAATAATTTCTCAAAATTGCAGTGAGTATGTTCTAAGTAAGAAATACATTCCAGTGGTCAGACATCTGAGAGGTGTAAGGGAAACCATACCCTTCAGTTAAAAAAGAACAAAACACAAAACAAAAACCAAACAAAAAAAACCAAAAACAAACCTCAAAATATAATAAGGTTTTCATTCTTGAAGTGGAAAGAGGGAGATGAAATTTTTCCTTGTTCAGTCACAGAGGAAGTGAGCTGTTGTTTAGATTACTGTTAAAAGAGTATCACTGTCTATTTAGTATGTGGTTAACTGTTCTGCTTAAAAGGAATATTTTGCTGTAGGTATCTCTGTAAATTGAGTTTAATATATCAAAACATTTGTTTCTTTAGTAAATTAATCATTTAAGCTTATTCAGAAGTCATTGATATATGTAAAAACAGTCAAAATTCACACAGTTATGTACTATGATTTACAGATTGTGGTTATACGAGTATGTCTGATAGTTATTATGCTTTCAGAAGTGGATAATTTGAAGCAGTGAAAAAAAATCAAAAGGAAACTAAAATATTTTAATTTTAAAAGTTGTTAGAATACAGTTCAGGTATCTCAAACTTGTGAAAACAAAGCTTGTACCAGTAGTGTTTGCCCATGGCATTTTGTACAGGAAAGATGAACAATCTTTAAACTGACCAAATAAGATAAAAATTTACTCATAATAAAGGAAGAGTCTGTTTAGAATCTGTGCCCTGATATTTAATCCTTTCATAATTTCATTTTGAACAACAGTTCAAAATTTTTCAAGGTGAACCTACACTGAAAATACCATGCTTGTCATAGATTTGCATTTGCCTCTTCCTGAAAACCAGTTCAGGATTTCTGAGGAATTTAGATATATTTACTCCTCGTCATATAGATTAAACAGTATCATTTGGAGGGAGTATTTTGGTTTATCTTAATGAAACATATACCTATATAACATATACTATGAAGTCTGTCTCAAATACCCATCATGTGTGAATTGCCTTAACCTGTCTTAAACCTAATTTCCTTTTATGGCAAGGTCGCCCCCCTAGTTGACCAAGGGAAGCCAGTTGACGTAATCTAAGGCTTTCAATACTGTTGCTTCCAGGATCCTTCTGGGCAGCCTGTCCAGTACATGGCTGGGTAAACACATCATGGGTTGGGTGAGCAGCTGGTGCACACACTGGGCAGAAAGGGCTATAGTGCATGGAGTGACATCAGACTGGTGACCTGGCACTAGAAGGGATCCACAGGGATTCGTGCTTGGCCCTATGCTCTTCAACATCTTCATTAGTGACTTGGATGCAGGACTGGAAGGAATACTAAGTTCACAAACAACACTAAATTGGGAGTAGCTGTTGACTCCCTTGAGGGCAGAGAAGTCTTGTGGAGACACCTTGACGAATTAGAGATGGACAATCATCAACTGTATGAATTTTAACAAGGGGAAGTCCTGGATGTATGGGTAGACTGGGAAACAAAAGGCTGGACAGCACTGCTGCAGAAAGGGCCCTGAGAGTCCTGGTCAATGGCAAGTTGAATATAAGCGAGCAGTTCCCTGGCAGCCAGGAGGGCCATCTGTGTCCTGGGGTCCATCAGGCCCAGCGTCACAGCCAGACAAGGCAGGGGATTGTCCTGCTCTGCTCTGCACTGGGGTGGCCTCACCTCGAGTGCTGGGGGCAGTTTTGGGTGCCACAACATAAAAAAGACATTGAGCTGTTAGAGAGTGTCCAAAGGAGGGCCATGAGGATGGTGAAGGGCCTTGAGGGGAAGCCGTGTGAGGAGTGGCTGAGGTCACTTGGTCTGGAGGAGACTGAGGGGAAACCTCACTGCAGTTACAGCTTCCCTGTGAGGGGAAGTGGAGTGGCAGACACTGATCTTTCCTCTCTGGTGACAGTGACAGGACATGAGGGAGTGGCCTGAAGTTGCATCAGGGGAGGTTTAGGCTGGATATTAGGAAAAAGTTCTTCACCCAGAGGTGGCTGGACACTGGAATAGGCTTCTCAGGAAAGTGGTCATAGCACCAGCCTGAAAGAGTTTAAGAAGTTTTCAAATAATGTTCTTGGGCACATGGTGTAACTCTTGGGATATCCTATTTTGATTTTGATTTTGGGACTCCTTCAAACTCAGGGTATTTTATGATTCTGTGATTCTATCTTTTAGATAGTTGTGACTGTTTGAGGTAATATTTAAGAAAGGCAAGACAAATAATAATTGTTTTTCTTTGTTGTGTGTGTTCATGTTTGTGTATTTTCCAGGCTTACTGTGACATTTTTTCCTCAGGCAGATAGATGGTGGCATAAGTTTGTGGTCATGTTTTGAAGAAAAAGTAAAAAGTTAGTGAAGTTCTGATATGAAGAAAGATTATAAATGCAACATTGCAAAGATTGTTTCTGAGGACTTGTGTTTTCATTGTTATAGATATGCAGCTGAGCTTCCTGCAAGCTCAGTCTCATATCTGGAAGGCAAGTTGTCTACACTAGAAAGATTCCTAAGATTTTATTAGAATTGGATTTTAACCTTTATGGCTCCTACTTTATAAAAGCCCTGTTTACATTTGGGTCTCAAGCTGTCTTTGCTGGGCAATAATGTTTTTAGGAAGAAGACTAGAAGGAATTTCAGAAGACAGTCAACTTCTTGTGATAACCTATGTGTTGTATGGACTTGCAATGTCAAAAAGTAACTCTTTCCAGCTGATTATTCAGGCAAATACTATTTTGTAGACCTGCTGTGTTCCCATGCTAACACACATCAAAACGTGTTGTGAAGGCCCCTGTCATTATTTAACACAGAACTGATAGGAGAGGAAGAAACAGCCTCAGGTTACACCAGAGGAAGTGTAGATTGGATAGCAGGAAAAATTTCTTCACCAGAAAGGTCATAAAACATTGGAACAGACTGCTCGAGGCAGTGTTTGGGTCACCATCCCTGGATATCTCCTGGATACGACACTTAGGGACATGGTTCAGTGCTGGTCTTGGCAGTGTTAGGTTAAGGACTGGACTCTGATCTTAGAGGTCTTTTTCAGCCTAAATGATTCTGTGATCATTTTAGTGAGATATGAAATAATTCACACCTCCACACAGTGCTACCTGTTGAGATTTTGTGAGGAGCACATGAAATTCCCATTGTCTTTCGATCTTTTACCTGTGATTTCATGGGCAGATGATCCAATCTGACAGCTTGCTGCTACCCAGAGGAGGCAGACTCGGTGAGCTGTAACCCTGGGGTGAGGTGGACATCAGCAGCAGCATGGAACAGGAGAGTAAGAATGTCCCATTTTGGTGACAGTCATCTCTTGATCAAGCTGCATGAATTCCTATCCTTAGGGTAATCTCTCAGGGAAAAGGGAAGCTAAGAAAAGCAATGGTTTCTTCAGTTTCTCTAAGCTTGCTGTTGACAGCTATTGGCACTAATTTTGCTGTTTCAGTAGTTAGCTGCTCATAAAGTAACCAGCCAAAAAATGCTTGCAAGAAAAAATATTTGTTTTCTGGGCTGGTTATTTTTAGATACTTAAGTCCTTTTCCTTCTTGGCTGTGGCACTCAGAAAAAATGAAATAGTGCACAATTTGTTATAAAAGAAATCTGGACTTTAGTCGATGCTGGTAGCTTTGGGCAAAAATGTTTTCCTTCCATCAAAACTCAAGTTTAAAATACAGCACCTGATTATTTGTTTTCCTTGGCTGTAATTACTCAGAGGTGTTTGAATATGGGAACACTTAGATGTTACAGCCTGAAATAATTTTATTTTTCCTTTTCTGTCCTTCTTTCAGATGCTTTACATGCCTACTTTGGGATCTGTGGTTTGTCATTAATTGGGGAATCTGGTATTTGCAAAGTTCATCCCGCCCTGAATGTAAGCACAAGAGCATCAGAGCGTCTTCACCACCTTCATCAGATCTGGAAAACACGGACTTTAAGCTGCGTTCAGATGACACACACTTCTCTACATGACTGATTTAGACTTGAATTTAGTTCTGGTAGCATAATTGTAGCCCAGGGTTAAAAGCCATGTATAACCAATGTGCTCTTTTTAAGTGCTGGAGTCATACAATCAGATCTGGTTTGCTGGCATCACTTTGATAGGGAGTTGCCTTCTGCAGATTATTCTGCGTTGCAAAAAGGGGAATATTTTGATTATATAGAAGTTTGTCACCGCAGACTGTAAATGGCTTTTCAGATGGCTTTACTTCTAAGAAATCCCTTGAGGCATTTAAACTTCATTTTAATTTTATTTTTTTAAACTTGTGCATACTGTGTCAAAATATAAAATGGGGAAATATTTTCAAAATTGTTTACATATCATACAGTATAGCACAGAATGTTGAAGTTCTTTATAATCTTACTGTTTGACATATTTTTGGGTAGAGAATCTCTCATATTAAGTCTCAGTTAAAAGTTACCTATTATCATCAGCTTTTAGATTCCATAAACTTTGTTTTTCACAAACAAATTAATTAAATACAAATAAAATTATTTTATTCAATATACTGGACTTAAAAAGTTGTGTGGCCTTGCTAAATGGATTTCATAATTCTTCTGAGTAGGTTTTACACAGATGTAGTGGATTGTTAGCCAGACAAAAGAGTTTTCATCTGAAATAGTTTCTTCATGTGAAGTTCACTAAGAGTGTGGTATTTTGATGTGTGTCAATAAGAGATATTCAACCTAGTCTTTTGGAAGCATACCTGTATGCAAGAGTAGCATTAGAACCTGCTTCCAAAGACAAACCTTTGCAATACATTGAAGTTGTTCGAATTAGAGTAATGATGAACATTCTCAGCTTCTTTAGTGCTTTACTAGTGCCTTACTTGGTATGCTTGAATTGCTGTTCAGAGTTGAATCAAGTAACTTTGCAGCTGATGTGTTTGTGGCAGGTCAGTTTGTGCATTCAGTAGACACCACAATGTCTTTCTACTTGGCAGTCATTAACAGCACTTTTTTTTTTCCTAAAGGTTCCAAAGACAACTGAAGACTTCTTAAAAGAGATTAGGTGCACCATTTGCCACTGCTGAGCCCAAAGAGACAGGGTGTAAACCACTTTGGCCAGCAAGAAGAGCTTTGGGGATAAACATGATTCCTGTTTCACAATGCAGGGCAAGTGAAAAGGGTAGCGTAGTTGTACCCCCAGCACACATGTCGGAGAGGTCCAATAGGTATCTTTAGGCTACCAGAACAATCCCATTGTCCAAACCTGTAGCAGCCTTCCTATCTAAATAAATAGTTTTTATTTCTATAGCAGATTAATTTATGTGGCAGCATTGGGAACATAACTAGTGATAGTGATCTGCTTGGAAAAGCAGAGGAGGAGCAGGGTATGGTGTGTGGTCTAGACATGTCCCAGTAGACACTTTACTTGAAGGAGGAGAGACTCAATAGTCAGAAAAACTAGGAAGTTCAGAGGGGTTTAAACCAAGAGAATTGTGAGGCTAGTACTGGAGAGGGGGAGTGGGGTGTTTGAGTAGGACTGTTGCAGAGTAAGAGAAGTGAAAACTGGGACATGGTAAGGCTAGAGGCAAGAGCAGAGAATGTGGAGTAATGACGGAACCAAACTGGTGGAAATTATTTGAGCCACTTAGGATAAGATTAGGGAGCAAAAGAAAGGTACTGAGTCAAGGAACTTGAAGGAGTTAAGGGGGGAGGATAGAGCTTGGGAATTGGTTTTATTGCCCACATGCTGAGATGATCAGAAATCCAGCCACAAGTAAAAAGAACTAGCAAGGTTCCTAAAAGAGAGGATGTCCCAGGCAGGGGGCTCACTGCAGCAGTTCCTGTGGGAATCCTATTTTCCTGGATAGGCTTAATGGGTTGTTGGTCAGCAAAGGCTGAAGTAGCTTCCCTGAGCAGAAGTCTCTTAGGTCATGGGGGTCTACCTAGATGAAAACCCATTTAGAACCAAACAAAAAAATCTTGACGTAAAATTGATCAAAAAAGCACAGTATTTTCTTGTCTTTACATAAGATGGTGACCACAAGTTGACTTCACGTAGGGTAGGATAGATTACTGGAACACGGTGTAGTCACAGTGAAGATGAGATGTAATTGTAGATACCCATCCCCACCACTGCTTCTCTGCCTTGCTGGTGAACCATCTTTTGAGTTTTTTAGCATTTACTACATACCCTGGTAGAGGGATTAGCTTTGAATTTCAGAAGAGTTAAATAAGGTGTTCTTAGTCCCTGCTGGGAAACAGCCTAAATATTCATTCTTACCTAGGTTTGCGAGAAATGTTGTATTTGATTATCGTGAGGCAAATCCATACTTGCAAAATCCTGAACTATGATCCCTGAGTTGCTCTAAGTGTGATCAGATTCTCATCTGTGAGGGACACCAGGGTCCCTCAGCAGAAAATATGGAGGTGAAAAATCATATTATGTGAACAAAAAAAATTCTCACGGCAAGCATTTTAACAGTTTTCTGCCTCAAAAAGCAGGTGACATTTCTTGCTATGTTTTTTGTTTTTGTAAGTTACCCTGGGTTCTTTATATGGATTTTACATTTCTTATCTCCTTGGCCCCCAGTTATTCTACATCTTTTCAGGCTGCATGTTGACAGCAGAGCTAGCCTTTCCTAAAGGTTGCACGAGGCGTACTTGTTTCTCATTAACTCCCAAAGTTTGATGAAGGCAGCAAAACATCTATGCATTCACCTCACACTGAGTATCTAATTACTTTAATTCTTTTGAAATCTTTAATCTTTTTTAGGTTAACAAAAATCTGTACGAATAACCAACTCTGCATTCATGATTTGCTGTTCTAAGTGTCCCAATTGATGTCAGGCAAACACATGATGAACGTTGAATGTTCCTGTGTAGCACGCATCTGGATTCTGACTGTATTGAATTGCCTCTCTGATTTTTGTGGTTTATTGTGTCTTCTGACTAGAAAAATGTTAAATGAGAAATCAATGGACAAGAGTTTCACAGAAGTCCATAACCTAAAATCACTTTTAAAGGGGATATATCAAAATAGAGCAAAAACTTAAATGTGAATTGTGAAGTTTAAATGTAGCTAGAAAAAGCAGATGATGTGATTATTACCTACCTCTAATAATTTTGTGTTAACCACAGCTTTACACTGCTGAGACTGAACCTATATAAGAAATTAGTGCAGTAAATGGCTTTACCATGTGCTTGAGGATGTAAAACCTCTTGGCTATCAGTCTGACAAATGTGAGTGCCTCTATCCTATGTGAAACACTCCCAAACTCTATGTGTGGCCCAGGTTTCTCTTGCAGAAAAACAGCTTTGAAATGGTATGTTGAACAAAGGGAGTCAAATGTATCTTTTCCATAGGATCTGAGGACTGGGGATTTAAACATTGTCACATTAGGGCTTTCAGGCCTACTTGATTTGTACATAGCTGCTGGTGGATATGGTAACACCATTTTGGGAGGCTGCTTCCAAGCGTGTTTGTATTTATGAATTTTCATATTGGGAGCCGTTTTTTCTAAATGGAACAATCATCATCACTGAAAAAAATGAGCAAGTAAATTGGATAATGCAGAAATATCTGAAATACATATGCTGAAGCACATATTAATAGTACCTTGCTTTATGCTCTATTGCCCAAGGTAAAAGACAACCTGAGTGGAGCTGAAGAAGCTGCATCAAATGTGCTTTCTCCATGGATGCCAGTATACAAACTAAATACTCTGTAGAAACTGTTGTGTTCCCTAAAAAATACATTTTGACTTTGTGCTGAGTGATCTATTCAGTACGGGGTTGCCTAATATGGAAGGGAAGAAACAGGAAGATCTCCAAAATCAAGTCCGTTTATGGACAGCCCATCTCCTGGCATTTTGGAGAAACCCTGCTATCAGTGACCCTGTGGGGGTCAAAGAGATGTCAGGACATGCATGAGAAGCAGAGAGACCTTAGGTGAGAAGATGCTATTGCTGCAACTAAATATGAGATGTCTCCAAAATTCATCAGTTGAGTGAGATTACTGGTCTGTTTATGCTGATGTTAAATACTGTGGTGGTTCTGAAAAGTTCTTTTTTTGCTGTTGCAAGAAAAGACCACTTAACACGTTTTCCTCGCTTCAGATGACATTGGGTGAAAAAGAAGATAGTTGCAACATCTTTATACTAAATGGTTATTAAATTACTCCACTGAGTGGTTACAATGTGTTGTAGATTTACACTTTCCATTCACAATTTTTAAGCTTTTGTGTTCCGGGTCTCTATTTGCCTGATTAGTTTCTGAGTTTAATAAAAATCAATGAACTATTGGGAAACTGAGGGAAAACTCTGTAATTTTTTTTGAACTGTAGCTCTTGTCATGTCTTTCTTTCCCAGTTACATGTTGTGGGTGAGGACCTGTCTTCCCAAGGGCACAGAGAATGACAAACTCCAAAGGTTTTCAAGCTGAACCTGCCAAAGGAAGCAAACCCTGACACTACTGCTTTATTTTTGAGGCACTGGAAAAGTGCTTTGTTTGGTAACTACATTGTGAGAACATGGAATCATAGAATAGTTTGGGTTGGAAGGAACCTTAAAAATCATCTGTTCCAACCCCCCTGCCATGGACAGGGAGACCTCCCACCAGATCAAGTTGCTCAAACCCCAGTCCAGCCTGGGTATGAACACTTCCAGGGATGGGGCATCCACAGCTTCTCTGGGTAAACCTTTTCCCAGTGCCTCACCACCCTCACAGTGTAGATTTTTTTTTCCTAGTATCTACTCTCTTGGTTTTAATCCATTCCCCCTCGTCCTGTCACTACAGGACCTTGTAAAAAGTCCCTCTCCCAACTTTTTTGTAAAGTCCCTCCAGGTACTGGAATGTGCTATAGGTCTCCCTGAAGCCTTCTCCTTCCCAGGTCAAACAACCCCCTCGCAGCCTGTCTTCACAGGAGGGATGTTCCAGCCCTCTGATCATCTTCATGGCCTCTGCTGGATGCATTCCACAAGATCCATGTCCTTATATTGAGGATCCCAGAGATGAATGCAGCACTCCAAATGGGATCTCAGCAGAGCGGAGCAGAGGAACAAAATCCCCTCCCTCCCCTGCTGGCCACACTGCCTTTGCTTGCAGCCCAGGACATGTTTGACTTTCTGGGCTGTGAGTGCTCATGGCTGGGTCAAGTACAGCCTCTCACCCACCAGCACCCCAAGTCCTTCTCAGAACAGCTGCTCTCAATCCATTCGTTGCCCAGCCTGTGCTCCTGTCTGCAGGACTTTGCACTTGGCCGTACTAAACTCCATGAGGTTTGCACAAGCCCCTTTCTCAAGCCTCAAGTCCCTCTGCATCTCCTCCCTTCTTTCCAGTGTAGGGACAGCACCAAGCAGCTCAGAGCCATTGGCACACTTGCTGAGGGTGACTCAGTCCCACTGTCCCTGCTCCCTACCCACAGGGATGTGGAACAGTGCCAGTCCTAATACCTGCCCCTGTGCAAGGCTGCTTATCACTGGTCTCTACTTGGACATTCCATGTTGACCACAACTCTTCTGAGTGAGACCATACAGACCCATTCCTTATCCATTGAATGCTACACCCTCTCCAGTTTAGGGTGTCCAGCAAGGATGTCATATGGGGCAGTGTTGAAGGCTTTGCACAAGTCCACATGTATAATGTCAGTTGCCCTTTCCACATCCATCAGTGTAAGCCCATCTTAGAAGGCCACCAAAACTGTCAGGCACTATTTGCTCTTAGTGAAGCCATGGTGGCTGTAACAAATCACCTACTTATTTTCCACATGCTTTAGCATCATTTCTAGGAGGATTTATTTGCTCCATGATCTTGCCTTCCACTGAGGTGAGACTGGCATCCTTTAAAATGTTTATCTGCAGGTATGGGCTTGGGAATGGGACTGGACAGGCTGCTGTCACTGGAGAATGAGTAGGATTCTGAGGAAGAGTATGGTCCTGACTTGCAGTAAAAGGAGAAAGTTCATTGAGGAAGAGAAAATGTGTGATAGCAATCTGTACACTCTCACTTTGAGAATTAAAAACGTTCCGGAAAGAGCTTTCAACTTGCCACAGCAGTTGTTTATATTAAATTCACAAATGCAAGGAGGGAGACATGAATGTAGCAGCTGTGTTTTGACAATTTTAACCTGCTTGTGAAAGTGGCTTCCATGTTAACTCCTGACAGTGATGATAACCAAGCCCTAGTAGGAGGACCAGGAGCTACTCTGGTGTGCTGAGTCTGGCTGAGTTCATTTTTCCTTAGCAGCCCTCACAGTGCTGTGCTTTGCACTGGTAGCTGGAAAGGTGCTGATAACACAGTGGTGCTTTGGTGGCTGCTGGGCAGTGCTGGCACAGCATCAGCACTGTCTCCCCAGCGTTCTTGCCTGCCCCATCACTGGGCTGGGGCTGGGCAAAGTTCTGGGGGAAGACACAACCAGGCCAGCTGACCCATACTAACCCAAGGGATATTTCATAGCATATGACATCAGCTCAGATATAAAAGCTGAGAAAAGGAAGAGGGACATTTTTTTTATTTACAATATTTGCCTTCTGGAGCAACCACTCCAGGTGCTGAAGCCTTGTTCCCAGGAAGTGGCTGAATGTTGCTCACCAGTGGGAAGTAGAGAATAAACCTATTTTTTTCTCTGTTTGTGCACGCTCAAACTTTTGCTTTCGTAGACTGCCTTATCTGAACCTCTGAGTCCTTTTCAATCTTATTTTCTCTCTCCTGTCCAGCTGGGAAGGAAGGTGGTTTAGAGTGGTTTGGTAGGCATCTGCTGCCCAACCCAGCACATCTGCTGGCCCACCACACCTGTGCACCAGTCTTCACTGGTGCAATGCTTTGGATGCTCAATATGGGAGAGCATGGAGGCTTTCACAGGGCTGTTTCTGCAAGATCCAGCCTGGGCTTCTGTCCAGAACTCCCCCTGTGTTCCCTTTGCTCCAGTCATGAGACCAAGGCTCTGCCTCACACTGGGAGGAAGGATCCCACCTTATCCTTCTATGTGAAATCTGCAAAAGAAAAAATTGAAGTGAAAATGACACAAGTCAAAGCAAGTTTTTCTGTGGTTTATCTCCCTTTATGACTGCTTGTGGGACAGGTGCTTATGCTGCCTAGAAAGCTAAATGTGCAAGACTGCTATTGAAATTGCATACTGCCTTTGTTTAATTGATAAGTTTCCCTAAGCACAGAGCTATACTTTTTTGCTGTTGTTCTGTTCAGAAGTCTTAAATTATAGCCAAGCCTTACTAAAATAAGCTCATTTGACCAAATTTCGGTCTTTGTCCCAACATCCATTCTGCTTATTTTATCATTGAAACCTCCTTTGAATTCAGACCTATCAGGTGGAAAGGTATCATCTGTGTAAACCTGTTGTCCAGGGAGCATTTGTCAGGGGTGCTCTTTCACAGCAGGTTAGACTAAGAGCTGTTGGGCATGGTGTAGGGACAGTTTATCCTGCTTTGGGGGACTATTTCTTACATTTCTTTAGATTCCACTTCAACTTTTTTTTTTTTTTTTTTTTTTTTTTTTTTTTTTTTTTTTTTTTAACAACACCCCCACTTCCCCTGAACCCCCAACCTGTGAATTCTTAAACCAGGAAGAGTTTTGCTCTGGTGGGACAGTTTATTGTAGAGCCAATCTGTGAGATACATAGATAGGAAGGCAGGATGGGGGGAAGGTTTCTATAAATAGCACAGAAATACTTCAGAGGAAATCAGAAATCTTAGCTAGATTGGACATATATGCATTCTGGTCTGTATGCTAGTACTTTACAGATCAGCTGTCCTCAGGAGGTACTCACTTTCCAGCATTCTTCCAAAATATCCAGTGAAATATGCAGTTCCCTGGTGAGCCCAAGGACAGCAGTCTGCTCAAGAGAAGTCCTGAAGTGGCTTTCCAACACAGGCACAGGGCTCTTCTGTATTTTTGTATACAGCTCTATATATAACTCCCTGTATGTGGCCAGAATGAGTCCTGCAGGGCAGTGATAACATACCCTCTGTGACTTCCCAGCTGCTATAGATAGCTTCCTGTGCACACCATGCAAACTGCTACTACCACCAATTTTTTCTGATGGCTCCATGCCTTGACATTTGTTTTCAGTGTAAAAAAACTGCTGCCTCAACTAACTTCATTCTACAGAATGAGGAGCTGCTGGTACAAGTGAGGACTGTGATGGTGGGCATCTAAAGAAAAGCTGTTAGCTGCATTAACAAGGTGAGCTTCCCTAGCCGTAAGACAAGTCCTGTCCCCTTCCCTTCTGCCAGCCCATTTTCGCCTAGTTTTTATTAAACACGGGAACAAGAGAACAGAAGAGGCACCCGTTTACTCTGCCCAGGATGCACACTCCTCCCTGCTGAGGGGCGTTGCCAGCTCTGAGCACTAGTTGGGAGCAGCAGCTATTGGTGGGAAAGCTGTTCCCCAGCCCTGTGGTAGCTCCTGAGCTCCGTGGCCAGCAGCACAGATACGTCCAGGCATCCGAGGCTGCTCTCTGCCCCCGGGGCCCCGTGCACAGCAGCAGATGTGGTCCCGGCACATATCTCCTCCTGCCCTGGATGGGCCGAGCACTGCAGTGCCCTTACCCTCTGCCTGGAGCCTCTCGGCACTGCTGCGGGCTTCCTCATCTCCTGTGACTCCCAAGTCATGGTTCAGAAGCCACGGAAAAGGCAGACTTCACAGGCAGGTCCCTGGATAAAGCAAACACAAGAACTCTGTTTCTGGCTGCGGCAGAAACCTGAGCAAACACGCAGGCATTTGAGATGTTACGTAGTGTCTGTTCCCCAGGGAGGGCAGTTTTTTAAGCCAAAGGCTCCACTGACTGTAGAGAGCAACAGTTCCCACAGTTTCCTTTCTATAAAAGGAAATTAAATTCTGCAGCAGCTGTTGATATGACAGCCAGTCTAGACTGGACCCCCCTCCCATCCCCTTACTGGCTGCCCAGCCTACTCCACCTACCAACAGGCCACTTCTCCTGTCAGAACAAACTGAGCTTTCTGGTGCTTTTTGATGCTTTTGGATTTGAAGTCAACAGGGATGTAAAGAAAGACTCTTTTTTTTTTTTTTTTTTTTTCTTTTTTTTTTTTTTTCTCCTTCAATAAGTAAATGCCCTGATCTCGGTCACTTCAGTGAAGTTCTGTGCTCTGGAAACACTGGCAAATGAAGATTCAGATGTGCCTTGTATTATGGGTTGAGACAGCTCTAGCCTACACACTTCTGCTCATCTACTGCTGTCAGTCAGGAACAGATTATTCTCATTTACTTTAAACAAATGGTAAAAAAAAAAGAAAAAAATTAAACCAGGCTAAAATGTCCATTTTGCCAACATTTTACACACTTCAGTTCAACATAAATGCAGTAAAAATGTAATAAATAATTCAATATCCAAACTAATATGAGTTTGTCAATCTTTAACCTCTTTGAAATCCTTGCTTGACAAGTTATTTAGGGAGAGCACTGAGAGGAGTCACCCTTGGCACTCTAACATGCATTTGACTTTCCTGTCCACAGCAGGTCAAAGTGAATGTGCCTCTGTGGATTTAGTGTGTTGTAACTGGATGGGAGGGAAGTCTGTTCCACTCAGTTAGGCTGCTGCATCAGGGAGACTTTTTCTAGTATGCTGATGAGAACTGCTGTAGTTGTCAAGCAGTCTGTAGAAGTCAAAGGAATGAAAAGAAATTTGCACGGTAATCCAGGGAGATTTCACTTTCTAGAAACTCCAGAATAGTGTGTAAGTACGCGTGGGCCCACAGCACGGACTCACATCATGAGGACTGTGCTTCTGCCCAAGGCCCATGTGATGAAGTTGACCAAGGTTACACAGCAAGATTGGCTGTGTTGCTCACTTTGCTCAGTGATATCTGTGGGACAACACCTGGAGCCATGGCTCTCTGCTTCTGCACCCCTGTGCCTGGCTCTCCACCTCCTGGTGTTTTGTTTGCCCTGCATAGCAGTGCACACAGGGAACCAGGCAGAGCCATGATTTGGGGGTTTGGACTCCAAATGCTGCTGGCCAGACTTAGCATCAGTCTCAGGTTCAGAACAGATTTATGTTCCACATCCTCTCCACACAACAGGACCAGGGAGGAGGAGTGTCACTGTACTCCACCCTTGGCTTTTTATTAACACTAAAAGGAACAACTTTCTTTGCAGTGATTACAGACAAACTCCCCAAGTGACATTTCTGACCTTTTGTTCTGTGATGCACATCCCTTTATATACATAAACCAACTTTGTTTGAGCCACTTGTCCTTTGACAGGTCACCAGTGCCTTTGTCAGCCTTCAGAGGAGGAAGGAGGCACAGGAGCCCTCAACAGTGCAGTGCTGCCTGCCCAGAGTCAGTGCTCCTGCAGGCAAGTACTCCAGCAGCATGACAGATGCCTAAATGCTGATCCCAGCTGGATACTGGTGTTAAATGGAGTTATTGGTGTGGGGGTTCTGGAGAGCCTCAGATGCCTGGCAGGCACACAGGTAAAGGGGCAGGGTTGTTCTGGTACTGTATGACACTGGGAGGGTCAGCGCTTGGGCATAGCAGGGTCTGCATCCCCCTTGCTCTGTGCAAAGTCAGTCTGCAGGGAGCTTGATCCACCTTTAGAGGGGATAAAAGACTTCATTAACCCATGGGTAAATGCAGGGGATGAATTTCATTGTAGGAACACAGCATGCCATTTTGAAAAAGGAAAGTTAACTCAAACCTAATTCTGGTATAGTTAAGCTGAAAGAAAAGTTCAGGAGCCCAGCTGACACACTTAAGCCTTGAAGGCATGAATTGAACAGGCTTTGTAGAAGGGTGTAATAGTCTCTGAAGGCCAGCTGAGCCTAAAAAGCTTTCATGTGTATGCTTAATTCTTCAGAGCCTTCACAGTTACAGACCTACTCCTTTTGCAAAATACACAAAATTACTAAAACATAAATGACAACATTTGCATGCAGATCTCAGCAGTACTCATCTTTCCCTTATCTTTCTCTCTGATTTGCATGTCTCTGATTTCTTCATTAGACACATTGTTTTAAGTAACGGAATAGAATCAGTAAATTAATAGACTCAAGTTTGCTCTGTTTTGTTCAATTAATATTTGTTAACACTCTAGATACGCCAAATTCTCCTTGTATTGAACCACTTGATTAATTGTAGTAGCAATAAAAAATGGCAATTACGTGATATATTCATGGTATGCATAATTATATACTTTAGCTTATTCCTCATAAATATCTAATAACATACTCAATACATTAAATATTAATAATGGTCTACATACTTAACCCATATTTTTTAAATGAGCTTTTTCCCAGGGGCATGTGATACTCTGCTAGTGTCACATGGGACAGGCTATGAGGAAATCATATATAATTTTTCAAACAGTGCAGATTCAGTTTTCTCTCTGTACGTTATTTTGTGTGCTTATGTCTCAAAAATACTGAAAGAATATATTAATGGAACTTGAACAGATGTCTTTAAAGGGACCAAAACAAAAAGCCTAGAGATAGGTATCTCCAGTGTCAAACAGGTCTGAGCACGGTAGAACAAAATATCTGGCTCCAATATATTGTGGATTTGGAATTCACTTTTTGATTTTATTACATTTGCCTGTGCCCAAGGACTTACAGCCAGAAGTAAAGGAAAACAAGAGGTGCAGGCAAAGAGTGAGAATCTTTCTTCTGGACATTGGCAACCAAGTATGTTTTGTTAGACACAGAGCAGCAGCAGAACTTCTTCAGTATCTCCTGTTGTTTATTGGCCATATTAAGTCCTACATGTTTAGTGACCTTCATGTTTTTTGCTATTTTCTATTAGATTAAAGTATATACAAATAAATAAAACCCTGTTTCAGTCTGTGGTGATAGGGGGGTAAAAATTAGATCACTAAGGAAGTTTAGAGACATTCAAAGGGTAAAAATCCAACTCTCCAGCAGAAAGATGTGATTTGGCAGCTGCATCATGTGAGAGATCTGGGGATCCCAAGCTAAATCTGAATCCTGAGTGGAGTTTATTAAGATGCTTGTCAGGGCGAAGGTACAGCAGCTGGCCATATTTAAAAGGACCTCAGTTAAAATGTGGAAGAGATGCAGAAGCAGACAGTTTTCTGACCAACTGTCAAGAGACTTTGGAAAGTTTTGCTTCTATGTTTACCCCAGAGCAGCAAAAGTGGGGGAAAAAATGGGGGCAAAAGAATGTCTCTGTAGTACCTAGAAAAACTACAGTGATGGGGTTTATTGCAGGGAGAGGTTTAAGTCTGCATGCAAGTACTCTGCTCTTTGAAATAATTTGGTCTCATTTGTCCTGCTTGCAACACCTTTCCAGCCATCAAAAAGTCTCATCTGTTTCATGGCAATTTTTTTTCTGCCGGTGACAGTTCATATCTACATCACTCCCCACAGAAGGAAGAAGTTTATACAAAATTCATAAACCATTCACATGGATTCTCTTTCATATTACTCAAGCTGGATGCCAGCCTCTGAAGACTGTTCCAAGAATGAAAGCAGGTCACAGTGTTTAGCACAGACATGCACACTCACATTTTAGAGGTGCTTTTTCCAAGATTTCAAATGTTTGCTCACATGTACAATTCAACAGTGAAACATTTCATGCTGAATACTAGCACAGTTTTCTACCATCTTTAACATCACCTTTCTTGCATCTCCATTGTTCAGTAACATAGGAGTTTTCTGAGATGAAAGTGCATCTACACAGATCCGTTTGCCCCCTGCATACTACAAAATGGAAATGCTCTTTCTCTCCTCTATACTGAATTATTTGTGCTAGCCTTTAACCATATCACCACCTGCAACTGGTTTCAAACACTCTTTAAGTAGATTTCCTCAGGTGATGATGGCCAACAAGCTGAAGTGTATTTACAGGAGCACACTGGGAGAAGACCCACCCCACCATGGTGCTAGACAGCTACTGAGGGTGTGTGCTTGACTGGATTCCCTGTGCAATGGAAATGGGAAAATAGCTCACAGTCCTAGGGGAACAGAAAGACAAAAGCATCTGAGTAGGCTTCATTGCTCAGATTTAGTTTGGAAGTCAACTAAGACAGAGAAGGAAATCAAAGAGAAAATCTAGAGCTGTCGTTGTCTTCCTGGGAGAATCAACATAATTCACAGGTCAGGGAACACAAATTTCCATTGTGTTTTAATTTGTGTTCCAACATGCCACGGCAGAACCCTGTGTTGCATGACATTTCAGGATTGAAATACAGGACCAGTTTTTCCACTGATATAAAATTATATCACTTAGTTTATATAATTTGGTAATCTGACTGGTATCCTTATTGTTTTGGAGGCCTGCTTCAAGTTTAAGTAACAGAAAACAAATATGATCCTATATGTTTCACTTTAACATAATATGACATATTCTTAGATAATTTCATGACAACAGAAGGTTTGAATTGATTTTCAGACATCCTGGTTCCTCAGAAAGAAACTCAGACGTAAAAAGCGAAACAAAAGAAGGGAAAGTATGAAGAGCAATCTTGTATCTTGGATTTATGTGGAACAAGTGAGGAGCTCCCAGCTATTTTCAACATACAGCCCACCTCAGTAAAGGTTTTGTAAAACACAGCCATCAGTTACCAAGAGGGGTGAAAGTCCCTGGGCCACCAGCTGAAGTGTGAAGCTTCTCCATCTGTCTGTGGCCTTCCAAGTGCACATTCCCCTGTCAGCCTTCTGCCACTCAAGACAAAGGCTAGCACAAACTGTCTACTATGCAAGGGGAAGTAAACAGGAGCCCTCAGAATGGCTACAGGAATCGATATCTTTGGCAGAGGATAGTCCCAAATTCCTAGCTAGTCTGGATATATGGAGAGAGCTTATGAAAATGGTGGTGAACTGTCCACACGGCTCTGCTCAGGCTTGGTGGTCTTGCAGAAAAACTCTTCTCTGCAAGGCTGATGGCAGAGACTACTGTCATGCAGGAGCCAGGACCATCCTGGCTAGAGCTGCTTGGGAGGATGCCATTGCTGAAGCTGTGAAATCAATGCAAAAGTGGTTTGTGGCTTCCTCATGCTTAAATATCACTGGCAGCCATCTGAACCTGGAGTGCTAACAGAGCTAATCCTGAAACAAAACCACTCCAGAAAGAGATCATGAAAGAACCATCAGCTTCTTCCATCTTCTCCTGTACCCTTCTTGCCCTGGCTGATTTCATGACTTGAGCTACATTTACATCTATTTACATTTACATTTACATTTACGTTTACATTTATCAATTTATGGAAGTGGGACATGAGGAGGTGAAGGAAGAGGAACAAGGAATCATCCTTTTTAGTCCTAAGTTCTTGAATTGCAACCCAGGCTTGCCATAACCTACAGGGTTTGTCAGAAACAGAAAAAAACAACAAGCCCACAACTGAAATCCAACTGTTGAAGAAAAAAAAATCATGAGACAGCAGCCAGAAATTCAGAGCATGTAATTTAAAATACTGCTTTGTGGCTAAAGAACATAAGACAAAACTCTGATTTGCAGCAGATCCATGGTGCATGCACCGGAGGAGACTCTTGTCTCACATACTTTGGCTGATGGTTGTAGGGGATTGCTTAACCAAAACATCGCAAAGCTGTGGTGAGATTCAGGTGCAGGTGTGCCTTCCACTGAAAGAGTCCCAGGGGAGTAAACAGCTTGTGCTGTGGAGCACAAAGGGTTGTAAATTCCCTGGCTTTTCACACAGCCTGTCATTATGGAGCCATAGGGTCAAAGGTATGTTTGCTTTGGTGCTGGTTATCATTTGGAGATTCACACTGATATCGTGGTACAACCTTCCTTGAGCAGGAGTGCTGCTGTTGCTGGGGCCACCCACCAGCATGGTTTCCTACAGGCGACTACTGTATTTGAGCAACTTGGAAGAGGCAGAGTTTTCCTTCAGGCAGTCCCTTGTCCCCACCTCAGCCAGCCCTGCTCTCTACCAGCAACCAGAACTATCATAAAGACATTACAGTGGTGAAAATTTCCTACATGACTGCCATTTGGTGAGCTGAAATCAGACCAGGAAGCAAAATACCTCACACTGAGTTAAATTATATATGGAGGATTTCTCAGCTTTGTGGGTGATAACATCTGACTGTCCCCACTGCTGCCCATTGTTTGTTCCTGGGTTGTTTGCACAAAAGCAAGAAGTGGAACACTGAAAGCCTGTCTATATTATAATAATGAGCTATTTGATTAATGAGTCATTTGATATACATAATTGTGCAATATCTAGTAACAGAAAAGTCCTGAGCTATTCATGAGTCCCTTTTCCTGAGAAAGGAAGGATATACTGTTTCAGTGAGTAACCTGTAGAGAGAATTTGAGATAACATTACTACTATATCAATATTTTAGGAAATGCAGCCTCTGAGGGGATACATTATACTGTTATAAAATACTCTTTGGTGTGTTTTCACCACACTGGGGTGATGTGCTACCTGATAGTTGCAGAGTAAGAAGGGCATGTCACCTTCCACCCCTCAGCTTGGAACAGAACTGGTGAGACAGCAGTGGGCTGGCCATTCACCTGTCCCTCTCCCCCAGGTCTTGGCAGGCAGCCGGGGCCTTTGCATTTGGGGAAGTTTGACTCCAGAACAGGAAGATATTAGCCACTGCTGGCTGAAGTGAACTGCAGTCCCTCTACCAGAAACAAGGTATATATAAGGCCTGGAGTAAGGACAGGCATGGAGCAGAAATATGATGTCTGCCACATGTCAAGCACCATTCCCCAGCTGTCCTGTGGAACCTCCTTGCTCGCTGTGTCTGGGTGGCTGTGCAGTGCCTCACCTGATAGCTGATCCTCCTGGCTGGTGTGAACATTTCTGAGGGACTGAAGGTTGCCCTCCTCAAGCAGAGGAAGGCACTTGAGTTGCTGGGACCACTTTTCCTGCCACAGTTGTATACAGGCGTGTTGAATCCATCTCATCCCTAGAAGTTGCATCAGGCCTGGGATGAAGGTAAAAAAAAGACGATAGGAAGACTTCCTCCTGTTTGAGTTACCCCACAAAACACTACCAGTCAAGTACAAACACGAGGCAGTTCATACATGCAATCATGCATGTTAGTAGGTGTTCTGTTTAGACACCATTTGTCATTTAAACAAAAGCTTAGGATTTAAGAAAACCAGATGGAGCCTGGGTACAAATGCACCATGCTCTTCCCCAGCATACATCCACTAAAAGCTGTGCTTTGAGAAGAGGCATGCCCACCTTGGGTATTGCCTGGGGGGCATGGACCATCACCAGCCCAATGTCACAGGCTCAGTGACTGATACAGCATCACTCAGATTTAATGAGACTGCCAGAAGGTGTAACTTTGCCAGCTTTAACGCAGCTCTCGCTGCCGCGGCATCTGAGCAGAGGCGGTGCTCCTGGGCACCTCCAGGTGCCTGGCAGTCCTGTAGCGACGCTCCGGGTTGCGAGGTTGTCAGGAGCATCCTGTGTCCCTTGAGCGGGTGGGCGGGCAGAGCATCAGTGGCGCCACGACGGCCCTCCCTCCCCCGGAGAGCCCCGGGACCAGGCTGCGCAGGGAGCTCAGGGACGGCGTGATCCCGCCTGAAGCGCGGGGCCATGGAGGCAGCCACGGACAGCACCAGGTTCGGATACATCCTGGAGCTGCTGAAGCGGGACAAGGTAGGGACGGCACCTCCGGGATACGCGGGGCGGGCAGGCAGCGCCCGAGGGGAGAGACGGCTCCCTTCGCAAGTGCTTTGTCGGAGTTTTTAGGGAAATGTGTGGGCAGAAATGACTCGTTTTTACAGCTAATGTACTCTGGAGGTTCGACTAATATTTGCCGCACACTTCCGAGGCTACGGGGTGAAAAAGTTAAAAAATAATTTCCTTGAGAAGTGTCCCTCAGCCCAGCCCAGCTGGGCTTGCATCTGTCAGGTTTGCAGCCCTGCTCCATGTGCGGCGGAATTCTCCGCTCCAGCGCGGGGGTGGGATGCGCCCTGACCGGGGGGCTGCTGCCGCTAGCCACCGGCGGCGAGCAATGCTGCAGAGAGAACCGTCTCCCCTAGGCACTGATTCAGAGTTGGCAAGTATTTTGAGGAGCACTTGAGTGCGCATTTCGCAGGGGAAAAAGAAAAAAAAAGGAAAAAAAAGGAAAAAAGAAAAGAAGAGGGAATCCAGCTTCTTGTAGTGTTGAGCTGCTGATATGTGTGAAAACTAGAGAGCACCAAAGATTCAGGTGTGCTTTTTTTAAAAAAAAAGAAGCAACCACAATATTTAAAAATAAGCGTGACAAATAATGGTGCTATTGGAAATATTGCTTGTTCCAGACTCATCCTGGTGACTTTCCAAAGGTTGCCTTCACAGCCAGTTCTTTGTGAACATCTTTCTCCCCCTCCCTTTCCTCCACTCCCTCTCCTAAAAGTTCTGGAAGAACATTTAGAGCAGGTGAATGAGGAGTTTCCTGGATGATTCTCTGCTTCTCCTTGCCTGGGAGTAATCATGGCAGGGCTTTAAAGGAAAATTCATCTTTGTTCTGTCCATTTTACACACCGAACAAAATCATCAGGTGTTTCAGGCCAGAAACTCCTCATGCCTGGAATGTCCCTGCAGTAGGATGCTACATCTGTCCCTTATCCCACAGTTAAGCAGTTTGTACTTAATTCAGACGCCCTCTGCAAGAGCATATGGCTTGGTAGACAGCAGAGTTGTCACAGTAGTGTGTGAAATGTGCATGTTTATTACAAACAGAGCTGTTGTTTAAACACAGACAATGACATTGCCAAGTCCCATCATCACAGACGCTTGGTGTACATGAAGAAAAGGGGAGCAGTACCAGTTGTGTGACTGTCACAGACTTTCCACAGTGGCGAACACTGCTTGAGCTTCTACAACCTTCCCGCTCTTGTTCTCCACCTTTTCCTTTTGCATTTTTTGAACCTTCAGAATATGGTTTTACATTACAGTCTCTTTGTAACTTATTGATGTTATCCAGCAGCTTGGATGTGTTCTGCTGGGATAATTAAGCTGCTTTCTCAGATGACATAAATCATGCCAGCAAAAGGACTCTTCTGCATGGTAAACTGTATTTGCTTGGGGTCAGGGTATTGCTACTTAGGGGTTCCAGCACTCCAGTCTTCCTGTTCCCGTTTCCCCCCATCAATAAAGCTTTTGCAATAAAGCCTGGAAGCATTATCATTCTCTGAGTTAACTGCTAAGCATCTGGCTTTCACTGAACCAAGACCCATTAGAAAATCAAGATGCAACAAGAATACTTTATACTTGCACACACCTCTCAATACACGGAGTCCCTGCAGGTACGATGCATCAGCTCTTGAACCCTGGGCACATGACCCCTTTTGGCAAGCATGTTGTTTTTCCATTTAGTTGGCCACCTCCGTCAGACCTCTCAAACAGGGCAAATCATTATATATCACTTTTCCCTGGGGGAATGTCACTTCAAAAACCTGTTATCTCTTTTAATGATCTGTACTCATTATTCTCCTGTGACTCCACACATACAACTTGCACATAGTACCTAGAACAGAAAGATGCATGTAGCACTTTTAGTTCCAATAAGACAGTCCTTGTGTAATCCATACATCCACAACATCTGTTTAGGCTCACTACAATACTCTCTGAGATATTCTGGGCCTCCATGGCACCTGTCACAAATGTCACAGTAGCATCTGAGAACTCCAAAATACCCCTGTGAGAAGATTAACAACTAGCTGCACTTTGTACCAGAGGCACTGGTGCAGAAGGAGATTGTATGACTTTCTTTCAGGACTGAAATCTCAGTTCAAACTACAGCAAGAAGACTCACTGTCTCAAAATGATGTATTATTCCAGAAATGATCTCAGACTTCTTCCAACCCTGCCTCTTCCCCATCTGTCCCCCAAATTATTCCCTGTAAGTTTACTTTTGCAGTAGTCAAAACACACACACTCCTACATGTTATTCACCCAAACCCCAGTTCAAACTGTTTTATTTTCATAGTTGTATGTTTTCTTTTTTTTTTTTTTTGAAATGCATATGATTCTCTTGTCGTATTAACTTCAAAGAATTTTTAGATGCTGTAAAGAAACAATCATATCTAATGGGCTAAATGATACCAATATTTGCCATCTGCTTTGTAAAACCATTTTTAAGACTTTTTCTCTAAGCAGAATAGAATCAGTAAGCTGATATAAACTAATGTGACTTTCAGAGGGAAGCTAACAACACCCAACACTGTCCCTGAGATCCCTTTATTTAATTGAAACAAGGATCTTGGCATGCTCTACTTTTTAATCAAGGCCCTCACCCTCTCTCCTTTTCCTCACTTGTTTGCTTTGTTTTACCATCTATTCCTACACTACACATGGTTTGCAGAAACTGACAGTTTGTGGTTCATAAGGAGCAGCTTTAAAAGCTATTCTCCAGAAAAAGCATTTAGAGAAATAGATACTACTGAAAACAAGCCCTAAAGCCCATATGATATGAACATGAGAAATATATAAAAATAACTTAAAGACCATTTCAAGTTCTGCATGCTCTCCACCTGCAGCCTGCAGGTGACACCAATTTCTGTCCCTGCCTTCTGCCTTGTTTCATGTAATGACTTGTGGTAGCACTTTTGGCTTTTGCCCAGGTGACAGTAAGAGACAGAGAAGGGTTCAAATTGAAATCACAATGAGGAGCTGGAGAGGAGAAATGCAATATTTACCACTGGCTGTGGTGGCTGGCAGGTGGCTCTGGGCTGCCTGCCTCAGCTGAACTGGAGCTCTGCACCTCAAGCTAAAGAAGATAAGGCTTTATATACTTCTTGCTTATGTGCAGGAAAGTGCTTCTTTGGGGTTTGGGTCCCTATGAGAGAATTCTCTTCTAACAGCAACTTTCTTCCATTTACAGCGTATTCAAAAGTATGCCAGAATAAGTGGTATTTTGTGAGGGTATTTGCACAAAGAAGTGACTCTAGTTGAAAGAGTATGTAAAGATAGCTTGGAGTTCAGTGTCAGGCAACAGCATTAAGTTAGGTACTTTAGAGAGGTCTGAGTTTCAAACCTAGTAGTCAAGAGCAGTTAAAATCCAATTTGCCTGTCTTCACAGCTTTCAATCAGTTACTTGGCTGGGTTAGTCAGCCTATGTGACGAAGGTGTGTTTCCACATCTTAGACATGTTCTCATCACTCCAACGGTTTCCCTGAAGCACTTAGGAGCATATGGGATGTGACATGGCAAGGGTGAGCTGCCAGCTTTTTCTTCCGTGACAGGGGTATCCAAAGTCTGAAGGGAAGGAGAGAAGCACCCCGTGTGTTCCATGTGTACTGTACTATTCATTGTGTCATATTTTTATGGAGTCAGAAACTAAGCCTGTGGCTGATTTTCCTGTACTTTTTTCTCCTGTAAATGGTTTATATCCTAAATCCTTTGCAAAATAACCTTACATTTTCTTTCTGCTGAACAGTAATAATTTCTTTAGAGGTAGGACTCTTAATTCAGAGCTGGAAGACATTTTGATTTGAATGTCTTATATTTTTGGGAAGTTTTTTCATTAGAATTCCTTCATTTGCTTGGCAAATGATTTCAATCTATGGAGGGAAAGAACAGAGTCCTCTGTGTGGACTATTGTATGTATCTGCTCTTTAGATCCTCTTCTGCTTTCCAGGTGTCCTGACACTGAAGCAGAGTACTGTACATGTGGCAGTAAGTTAAAAAGTAATGACACACTGAACCAGTTTATCACACTTTGAGACAGGCTGGCTATAAATCCTACCCAAAGCTAATTGGCAGACCCAGTATTCTGGCAGTTCAGTGAGTGCAATCTTTATTGACTTTATTCAGAGCTCTGTGCATAGCAGCAGCACATGGGACCTTCTGAACTTGTCCAGTCCAGCTGATCAGGTTATGAGATCTGTTAGGAAACCAGTCCAACCTTGAGGATTATGGATCTGTAGCACATCTATGCAGAGAAGACAAACAACCCTGAACCAAGGGATTAGGGACTGATATTTTTGTTTCATGACTAGATCCTCAGGCCATGGGTTATGTTCACTTTGAAACACCCAAGGTCTACAGATCCTCACTAGCTCTTCAGGGTCAGACAGCTGAAGGGCAGATATTGTGAGGACAAAACTGAGCCTCTATTCCTGAGCCAAATCAGGCACATTTCTCTCAGGCAGCATAAATTCCTGCCTTATTGCTGGGAGGACAATATATCTTTTAGCCTGCATGACTGGGAAAATGCTATGGATAGAAGTCATCTTCATTAGGTTCAACTGTTCAGAACTAAGTAGAGAAGCAAATTGCATCACTGACAATTTACAGAGAGTAGGATGAGGGCTAACACCCTCATCTGAATTCATCCTGGAAGAAAACACATTGCACAGGGAGAAAAATATCTGTGTGATAGCTCAGTCCTCAAGTTAGTCATACCATCTCAGAAAAAAAGTCCGTTCTCATACTGCATATCTCCACTGTGGTGCATTGACTTCAATATTTTCAGTCAGAGGAAGGCAGACCAGCAGTAAACTGACTCAGTCTCAAGTTGTGGTTGCAAAAACAGCATGAAAATAAATGTCTTGAAAAACTTTGGTCTGAGGACCTACTGGAGCCAGGAGATGTGTTGGCAGAACCTTCCTGGTGCTTTGGGAAGGTTTATGTTTTTTTCCTGCAATAGAACTGCTGCTGCACTGTTTAACAAGTGTAGGATTTTTACAGCTTGTTGGAAAACAGTGCTGCATCCTTCTTGAAACTGTCTTGATAGTTAATGCAAATGAGCACTTGGGAGATTTCTGCATATCGATTATTGAATTAACAAGTACATTTAACTTGAGGTAGGGGGGGAAATAGGATCGTAATGCCCACCCATCCTAGTTTCTGTTTTCTTCTGCTGTCTTGGGAGTGCAGGGCATGCTGTAACTCCTGGTCAGATCCTGGTCTGCAGAGGTAACAGGGGTGAATTTTGAAGGATGTGTAGAACTGCTTAAGCAGTACCCAGGTATTACTCCATGCAAAAGGAGTCCCTTGTGAGCAGAATAGGTGTCCAATTGATGCACATCTTTGGCTGGAAACAAAGCAGAAGGGTAGATCTGACTTCTGTAGTCATGCAGATCTTATTAACCCCTAATTAAATAATTCTGAAATACTATTTTTAGAAGCTAAGAACAGGAATCTTTTCTAACACTGTTTTGTGCTCTTATCTTTTTAATGTATCAGTCAGTCCTAGCTGTTGCTTTTTCCTCCCAGTACATGAAGCTAATGAGACTTTTTGCACTGCAAGTTTAGTAATCCTGGGTCGAGGGAGGATCAAAAGGCTAGTAAAAATGTGTCAATGCAGAAGAGGGAAGTTTTGTCCTTTGGAGGCCTTCGAGGACATTTTCTTTCATGTAATGTCTTAATGTGATGGAGGTGGTAATTAAAATCTTGCTCTAAACCACCCTGAAGCCAGAGCTAACAGGTACACAAACAAGATAATACCTTAATGACCTATTAAGAGATTGAACAAAGAATCATTCACAAGTCCTGGCAGTAACAGAAGCTGTCACTGTGGTCCATGTGAAGATTTCAGGAGGACAGGGGAAAATGTATGTTTCATGTTTGTCTGCGCTAGCAACGCCCACCTGTGCTGGCATCCCCATCTCTGCCATGGAGCACAGAATGGTTTTCCTTGCTGAGCCACCAAACACAAAATTTTTTCCTACAAAGGCAGCCTTAGAGCCAAGGGGTCTTTGTTCTAGTCTGAGGCTGATACTTTATTTGGTCCTGCATCAATTACAGTCCAGTGTCAGTGGTGGGTAATGTGCTAGTGCAGACAAGTGCTTATTAAAAGCTGCCTGCCTGTAAGGACACCTGGGATCAGGAAAGCTGGGGAAGAGTAGAGGTGGGTAAGAGATAATAAACTTATTCAGAGGCTTGCAAATCATTATTCAAAATATAGTTGGAAGGCTGACAACAACCTTACCAACCTGTTCTCCCCACGCCCTGTTAAGTGACGTGTTTCAGTCTGAATACACATACTGTACATTTACTGGCATTATCAGAATAACTTCAAGCAGAGAACTGTATTTTTATAACATTGGTTACTAAAATAAATGCTAAATAATATCTTTATAAGTCTTCTGTAGAAAGTTCTTCCTTTTTATACTGGACATGTAAAAAATCACCTCTGTCTTCTTGATTTCTGAGTATAAATTTCCATTCAAGTTTCACATCCATGCCACTGAAACCCAGGTGTAAATAATGCCTAAGTAAGTCATTTCAGCTGTGTTTGTTTTATTGACTCATAGGGAAAGTAGTTTTGAAGGGAAAAGGGAACTTCTTTATCCTGATGTTTTTCTTCAAATAGGCAAGTAGGTCAAAATTAGTGTTTGTTAAACTGACAGTGTTTCATCATTCACATAACCCAGGCTTCATGTATTCTAATTAACCAAACCTCCTTCTGCTGTGTAATATGAGCACAGTGCATGCTTTCACTCCAAGCTTGCTAACTGGTGTTCTTCCTCCCTTAGCCTAATGCTATGTTAGCTGTTGCCACTGCAACGGTTGTGTCTGCACCCTTGCCAAAACCTGAAGGTGATGGAAATTTAAATATTTTGTTTAAATGATTTTATAATTTTTGTTTAAATTATTTTTGTTTGTTCTGCTGGATGGTGAAAAGGGTATTTACTAGCCCTTTTCCAACAGAAACATGCTCTAAGGGAAGGATAGGAGGTGCTGGCCATCATAATCACTTCCCTACTTCTTTTTTATCCTAGCTGCCACAAAAGCTGTCTAGTGCATGCCTCCTGCATATTTGAGAACTCATGGCAGTAAGGCAAAGTCCCCAGTGACTGGGGAAGGGGAAACATCACACCTATTTTTAATCAGGGAATGAAGGAAGGCCTGGGGAATTGCAGACTTTTGAGCCTTACCTCAGTGGGAGGGAAGATCATGGAACAGATCCTTTTGGAAAAATGCTAAGGCATGTGAAAAACAAGGAGTTGGTCTGACGCAGCCAGCACAGCTTCAAGAAGCGCAAATTGTGCCTGACCAAAATGGTCACCTTCTGTGATGGGGTGACTGCAAAAGTTGACAGGAGAAGACCAAGAGATGACTTCTGTAAGGTCTTTGACACAGTCCCACATGACATCCTTATCTCCGAACTGGAGAGACATGGATTTAATTGATGGACTATTCAGTGGATAAGGAACTGGCCACAGAGTTGTGGTCAATGGCTCTGGGTCCAGGTGAAGGCCAGTGATCAGTGGTTTTCCTCAGGGCTCTTACTTGGGACTGGTGCTCTTCAGCTTTATCTTATAAATGATATGGACAGTGAGATCCAGGGCACCCCCAGCAAATCTGCAGATGGCACAAAGCTGAGCAGTGCAGTTGACACAAAAGAAGGAAGGGATGCCATGCAGGGGGACCTGGACAAACCTGAGAATTGGGCCCATGAGACTCTTATGGCGTTCAGTAAGTGCAAGTGTAAGGAGCTGCAGCTGGACTGGGGCAATTCTAAACATGAGGACAGACTGGGAGAAGAAGTCACTGAGAACAGGCCTGAGGAGAAGGACTTGGCGGTTGTCAAGGATGAAAAGTTGGACAAGAGGCAACAGTGTGCACTTGCAGCCCAGAAGGCCAATTGTATCCTCAGCTTCATCAAAAGAAGTGTGGCCAGCAGCTTGAGGGAGGTGATTATCCCCCTCTACTGTGCTTTTGTGACACCCCACCTGGAGCACTGCATCCAGCTCTGCAATTCTCAGCACAGGACAGACACAGATATGTCAGAATGAGTCCAAAAGAGGGCCACAAAAATGATGAGAGGGCTATAGCGCCTCTCTTGTGAAGACAGGCTGAGAGAGTTGGTACTGTTGAGCATGGAGAAGAGAAGGTTCCGTGGAGACCTTATTGTGGTCTTTCAGTACTTAACGGGGGCTTATTGAACAGAGGGAGTTATTACATGCCCAGTTAGTGTAAAAAGGGGTAATGAATTTAAACTTAAAGAGGGCAGGTTTAGATTAGATAATAGGAAGAAATTCTTCACTGAGAGGGTGGTGAGACACTGGCACAGGTTGCCCAGAGAAGTTGTGAATGCTCCATCCCTGGAGTAAGGCCAGGTTGAAGGGAGCTCGAGCAATCCCTTCTGGAAGATGCCCCTGGCCACAGTGGGGGGGATTGGAATTAGATGTTTAGGATGAGAGGACACTATCTTCACCGTGTCAGGGGAAATTTAGGTTGGACATGTAAAAGAATTTCTTCAAAGCCCAGGGAGGCGGTGAAGGTATTTAAGAAAAGACCGGATGTAACACTTCGTGCCAAGGTCTAGTTGACATGATGGCTCTAGGACACAAGATTGGACTCGATGGTCTCAGAGGTCTTTTCCAACCTGATTGGTTCTGTGATCTTCAAGGTCCCTTCCAACCCACACTGTTCTACGACTCAGCGATCCTATGACACGGGTACCGCAGGAGGTGATCAATGGCAAAGGGCTGAGCGGGAAAGCACTCAATGCTGCCTGCCGCCGGGACGGTCAGCATTTCCGGTGCCGCTTGGCGAAAGAGAAGGACCAAAACAATAGCAGCGAGGTAGCCGGTGTCCCGCGGGGAGCTGCGCGGCGGGGACGGCTGGACAGCTCCGCTGTGCGGCTGCTGCCGCGGGCGCGGCCGCCCCGCCCCGCC
>JANPWX010019880.1:1720657-1756194 GCA_024734555.1 Trochalopteron elliotii
CGCCTGCGCCCGCCCGGCACCTGGCGCTTGGCGGGGCGCGCTGCCAGGGGCGGCCGCGGGGGTCACGGAATTACTGAAGAGCCGCACCGATCCACAGGCGGCTCTTTGTGCCACAGATAAAAGACGTAAATAAACGAATAAATAAATAAATAAATAAATAAATAATGTTCCTGAACTACTACTTTAAAGAAGTCAAGACAGTTTCAGTCCTTAAATGTGAATTACATGTCAGGAAAGCCTGTTGTTTAACCAGTCTGACACTTAATTTCTTTTTTTTTTTTTTTCCCTCCTCCCCCTTTGTAAGCCATTGAGCAAGCTAAACATACGGATTCCTATTGTTAAGAAATATGGTTGCATTCGTTTCTCTAGGTCCTTGAGTGGAATTAAGACTACTCCCCTCCTTTCCTCCCCTGCAATGCAGACATGACCTAAAGATGAACTGAGTTTGCCTAATGGCAATGCTCACTTCACTTGAAATGAATGCTGTCAGTGCTTTCATAAATGTTAATTGAGATTTGTTTTAACCAGAGAAGTGCCTCAAACCAGATAAAACTGTGCATTTATTCTGCAGAGCTGGGGTTTGGTGACATAGAGCAGTGCCATAAGTCTTGGTGACTTGTGTTTTCCTGTGCTTACACTTGTTTCTCCCTCTTTCTATCATGAAGGTTGCCATTAAGGGTATTGAAAGAGAGCTTATCTGCCCAGCATGCAAGGAATTGTTTACCCATCCACTGATCCTTCCCTGCCAGCACAATATCTGTCACAAATGTGTGAAAGAAATACTTTTTGCATTTGAAGACTCCTTTGCTGATGGAGGCTCTGAATCCTCTAATCAGAGTAGCCCTCGAATTAGAATCTCTGCTTCTAGCACGGACAGAATTGACAGGATTAATAGATCAGGTATGTATCAGAATTTGTGCATGTTTTCGTGATTTTATTTTTAGACTGCCTAGAGCTGAATGTTGTCTGCATTGGTAAAATGTCTTCCTGGTACTCCTGATGTGTTATAGAGATGACTTAGGGATAGCGCTACTCTTGTTCATTTTGTGTCAAGAACAATGGCAATATTTTTAAGGACAATGCACTCTGTTTCATCTGTAATAGATTCGCCTTTGTGACATTCTGTAAATCTTTATAACCATTGTGTTTGTTTATTTCTTTATTTCAGTTACGTGCAGATGCAATAACATCACGTTCAGTAGCATGGAGATGTAGATTTTGGCAATTTCATTGCCTGCCAGTGGTTTGCCCTGTTTTGCTCAGCCCCAATGCAGTAGTTCTGATTTCCTTCTGAGCCTGTGTAGACTTTGCAAGCTTTTTTGTCCTGCCCACTTCATTATGCATACAATAAATAATTTTCCATTGGTTATAGTTATTGCATGGTTGCAGATTTGAAGGACAGATGACTGTAAGCAGATAGCCCTAACAGCCTCCTTCATCGTGGTCTGCTCGAAGATTTAAGGAGTGCTTAACTTTAGGACTCCTCATATTTTGTGTGGTATTGTGCTAGAAAGATTCCCGAAGTCTTCATAATCCACGGATGTGTTGATCTGCTTTTATACAGATGCACTGAAAGTGCTTTGTGCATGCTTCACTTCTTGAAAGATATCTCATCTTGGCTTTCAGGCTTTCTTCTGACATAATTATCCACTTTAAAACCACACTTCCCTGTGCTCTGTAAGAGTTACCAACAAGACAAACTCTAAAGCTCTATCTTACACTTTGTGTTACTAAAGTTCATCCTTCCCAGTTTTCACAGATCAAATGTGCAATTTCACCTGCTTCTTTTAAACAACTATTTAGTACTGTTTGGTACTGAATTGTTAGTACTGGCACTCTTTCAAATCAGTTTGTTAAGCAAAAAGCCACTAGTTGTTGGTACTCCCCCTGCCACCACCACCCTGTCCTGAGATACATGTACACAAGTTGTTGCAAGAGTTCTAATCTTTAAATCCACTGTGGTCTGCCATCACCTCAGCAAACTGATGGGAATATATCTCCTCATCTGACCTGCTAACAGAGAGGTGATTGCTTTCCTGAGGACCTGTTTGATGGGTAGCAAGAGAGGATTGAGATTTGGAAATAATGAGCTTCCCCCCCTCTTACCTCAAAGAGCATTGGGCAGATGCACATCACAGGAAAATTATGACCTTAGACGGTTCAGATTTGCAGAATGAAAAGCATATGGAAATGAAAGCATTAAAGAATAAACTTTTAAATTCACATTAAACTGTCTTTGCTTCTAATGTTATAGGCATTATGGATAGCATCATTGCTATATCTGAGTGTGAGATTTGCTCTCAGACCAGTTTGGTACCAGCAATTCAATTTGCATTTCCACAGTTGTTGTCTTGCATCTGTAGTACTCATACTGTGCATTGTCTTGCTAAATTGGCTTTGTGACCTGTAGGGGAATTTTCAAGAAAACAGCTCCATAAGAGAGAAAATGTAAGGAAAACATCCAAAGTGGGATCTCACATGCATAACAAAAACCCACTAAAACTTCTGGGAGGCTTGTGCAGGCCATGTCAGTGTCAAGATCTTAGTGTCACATTTCAAAATGCATATGACACCTTCTTCCCAATATGGGGTTTTTATGGGGTTTTTTTCCACTTAAAGAATCCCTGATGACTCCATAAGGAATGTAATCTATTTAAAACAGGTTGGCATTTAAATTCTTGGTATGCCAGAAGGAGCTGGTCTGTATTCGGTCATGTTCTGTTGTGCACACACAGCTTGCATTTACAAGTACAATTTATTTTAATGTAAAAGGGACAGAACTCCTTGAAATGGCGTATATGTGCTGCTTAAAATCCACTGTGTTGGTTTAAAAATACCCGTCTGTTTATACTGTATTTAAAATAATTTTTAATTAACAAAATCTTGCTGCATATAGCATGAAAATCAAGGCTATTTCTTATTGCTGTTCCATTATCTCTAATGCTACTGTAATTACAGTGTTGGTGTAATTAAAGCATGTAATGTGGTTATGTTGACACTTGTGCAAATGTTTGAAATATCTCTCCCTGTGCCCCTCCTCTCCAATGCCTTCTTTCTCCCTTTTCTTGTTCTGCTTAAATCTTACAGTTGTTTGATATGCTAGGAAATTAAACATTGTTGCCTTTCAACCCTACAGGAGTTTAACAGCCACAGGAGAGAAAAGAGTTGATGTTTTTCATTTGAACCATTGTAAACCAATGGTATATCTCATTTTTTGATGTCTAAACAGCTCTCTGTTCATTGTTTGCAGCCTCACAGAGGAGGTCTTTTGGGTGCAGAGGTAGAAATGCTTCACTTCTTGTGTTGGCTAGAGATAGTCTAGCATTTAGATTTCGAGTTAAATATTGTTGGTTAGTATATAGCTTTTTGTCAGTGGTCAAGTCCACAAAAAGGCTTTTGCAGTGAGCAAAGGTACAGCAAAGAAGTTCTATAAGGACAGCTTTTCATTCTGTGCAAGATTGATTTAAAGGTCAACTGGACTGGAATTCAATTAAGGGTTGGATAATATTTTTTTCCTTGTGTGTATATGACTGAGTATACACTGGTGGGTACAAAAATGCACACTGAACCCCAGTAATCACCACACCACTTCCTCCACTCCCTTCTTTTTAATTTTCAGTTTACATCCTCAAGTTTCAATGAAACTGCTGTCTTACTGGTAATGGAGTGTGATTATTGGATTGCTCTTCCTTACGTTTACAGGTCGTGTTTGGCCATTGCTTCTAAATGGAATGTAATATTGGCTCTTTATTTTATCTAAGTCTGCTTGATTTGATGAAGAACAGATTGAAATTTACACCATGCTGATATGAGTAGGTAGTTCTGAATCTCACAGTTTATCACAGCACATGAATATGTGAGGAAAACGAAACTTGTAATATTTGGTGTGTCTGATGACACAATCATGTTGAAGGATAGTCAGTCTTTTAATTATATCTCATTTCCGAAATTGAGCTTGTCTGAGCAGCTCAGCCACTGTGTTGACTTTTTCAATAATCATTACTTTTTTTTTTTTAATGTAATGGTTGGTCAAAAACAGGAGAAAAAATCCCCAAATTCCTTGTTGCTAGGGTATTGGCAGACACATGAGCAATCCATAGGAATATGGTGTCCTTCAAGAAAGATGTGAACTGAGTTAAGCACAAATCTGAATTTCACACTCAGTGGAGGACAAAGCAGTTGATGGGAAGAGAAAATTTAAATTGCCGCTGTTGAAGGCTGAAAGTGTCATAAAACAGAGATACCATATGATACCATCAGACGTCTTGGAAAGCTGTCTGTGTCTGCTGTTTTTGCAGAAAGGTCTTTTGATTTGTGAAAAACTAAAGTATCTAAAAGTAACATTTTAGCTCTGCTGGCTTCTCTTATGGGGCCTCTCCCTTCTTCCCTCTCCCTTCTCCCCTCTCACATTTCCCTTTCCCCTTTCCCTCCCTTCTCCCTCCTCTCCCCTCTCTCCCCCTTCCCTGTTTATCCTTTCCCTTTGTTATACCCATCCTCTTTTTCTCCTTCCCCCTAAAAACCCATCCAAAAACATTAACTGAGTTGTGGGGTGGCAATATACATTTCTGTATAAAAAAAAATCCCAACCTTTCAAGAGAATCCAGTTGACTTTTAAATCTTTTTTTCTTAAACTTTCACACATTTAATGTCCATGTCTTCCACAATGATAGAATTCTGCTAATACTGTTTACTTTGAAAACACAACTTTAAGATGTCTTATCCCTTTGCAAACCATTCACTGCAGCTTGGACTTTTCAACATTTTAAGTGTTGGTACCTCTCTTTGGAAAGATGACATTTAAATATTGTCTTTAAAAGACATACTTAAGATTGCTCTTTGACTTGAGTCTTTGCAATCTCTATGGTAATATTTGTGAGTCTGAGCACGAGTGTATGTTGTGATTTTTTTTTTTTGTAACTGGTTGAGCAACTTATTGCAAGTGGAGCAATCAGTTTACAAATCACAGTGGAAAATTTCATGTGGTGATTTCTGATAGTTCACAAAATGCATATTTGCTTGTTGTAAACCAAATTGGCAAAGTTTAAAAGAGAATGTGGGTAGGAACCAAGTTTCTCTGGGCTGCACATCTAAATATGTCTACAAAACCCAAGGGATTTGTTGCTCTGTTGTTTTTTGTGTGTGCTTCTTGTTTGCTTGGATTTTTTTTTAATATAACCAGAATTTAGTTTCAGCAAATTGGACACAATACAGAGAGGAAAGACAGTGTCCAAAGTAATTCATTACTTCATGAGTGCTTTCTTCTTAAAATACAAGTGTAGAAATCCTTTAAGCAGAAAGCAAACTAAAGTGTTAATATTTTAACACTCGCTAGGCAAAAAAAGAATGTATTTCCTTATTTTTGAGTATTGAAATGACAGAACATGCCAAGAAGGTTAGCAAATAAATTTCCAGAATTTAAAACAAGAAAAAAAAGCCAGCCTAGACTCTGAGAGTGTTGTCAATTAAAAGGGATGAGACATCTGAAGGTGTGCAGGACTTCCTTGATTGCTTTCCATAAACAATGCCACCAGTCTTTTCAGAGCATGGCTCATGATGACAGTCTCATTTCAGTCCACCACAGGCAGAATGAAAGGCCTCCATTGCAAAGGATATGAATTTCAGATTGTATTTTTAAACTTGACCACTGCACCATGTTTTTTTTTCCTTGCTATCTTGCTTTGTCATTGTTTGCTCTCTGCTCTAGCATACTACTTGTCGGCAGTCCCAATATGTGCCGCATTGTATGGTTATTTTCTTAGTTTCAGCAAATGTATGTATTCTAGGTCACTTTTTGTAGCTGTTGTCTGCATGGCACTGCATGTGAAGTAATCTTTTTGTCTAGGACATTGTAGAAGTCTGTGTAGAAGATTTCTCTGTGTTCCTGTGTGCCGTGCTAGCTTGGAGCATACACTGGAAATACAGTTTGTGTTTCACTGTTGTTGCTGTGCCTTGCATGTTTGTGTTGGTGTGTATGCCAAGTTATAGGTACTGCAGGATGTGCAGTAATTAATTCACTTCAAGTAAGTACTAAAAAATGTGAAATCAGACAAAAATCTCTGCTCCCTTAGGAAGAGAGTTGCATACCTGTGCCTTGTGTCACCCATGCTGTTCTGTAAATTCAGCCTAGTTGTTCTGCTCAGAACTTACAGAAAGGCATGAGACCATGCTGGGTGGGAGACTGTCAGTGCATGCAACACTTACCCATGCTCTGATTGTGACCTCTTAGCTGACAGTTATGCATAACTACCACAGGTCAAATTTCAAAGATATTTAAAGGAACTAATTCCTTATAGGAGTGTTGGTTTGGTGTTTCATTTGAAGAGAATGGAAAGGGCATGATAGGAATGGAAGTTTTGGATTGTTAGTTGAAGGAGCAACAGGAGAGCAGCCTGAGGCAAGTGTGTTTTGTGTAGCATCACAGGACACTTCAGACAGAAATAAAGCATTAGCATTTTTGATGGGAGAACACTGATTAAATACAGAGAAGAACAAATTTCTCTTTCAGAAGAAGAGCCAATTTCAACACTAAGAATTCATCTTTAAGTAATATATCTCCATTTACAAATTTTTAGTGTCCTGGTTTCAGCTGGAATAGAGTTAATTGTATACTGGAGTATATATTGGAGGGATAACAATAATAAAAAAATAGTAACACAAAAGAGAGAGAGGAATAAAATGCAAGAGAAACAAGTGATGCACAACACAGTTGTTCACCCAGTGCCCACCACCCACTGTTGCACATGACTGCCCCTAGTTTATCTCCTGGACATGAGATTCTGTGGTATGGAATATCCCTTTGGCCATTTGGGTCAGCTGTCCTGGCTGTTCGCCCTCCTTTTCATGCACCTGCTCTCTGGTGAAGCATGGAAAACTGGAAAGTCTTGGATTTAGGGTAAGCATTACTTAGCAACAGCCAAAACATCAGTGCATAATAACCTCATCCTGAATCCAAACCACAGCACTGTAAGAGCTACTAAGAAAATTATCTCTAATCCAGATGAAATCAAGACAGTTAGTTATACCAGTATGCAGTGCTCTCAAAGAGATCTTGAAACAATGCACCAGTGCTACAGAAGATGGAGTTTTTTGTTTCTTTGTAAGGGGAAGCTGAGAGGATACAAGTGAAGCCTAAAGACTAGCTTAGCTTGCATTTGAAATACATAAAGGATTCTTTCTGGTAGTTGCAGCCTGTGGGTTTGTAAGTGAGACAGGATGCACTCCTGGCTGGATAGCCTCAGGAATATTACCTTGTGAATAACCTCTGAGTCTGTGTGAGCCATCTCCTTAACAGACTCAAAAGGCTTCTTAAGTTACTGACTTTTCTTGAGTCTGTGATTTTATTTTGGAGAGAGGGGGAAATTTGTATGTAGCTGTTTGGTAGGAGTACAGCTTCTCTACAGTTCCCCCTTTAGGAATTAATACAGATAGGTAGATATACCCTGTTTAACAGATCCTTGTGGAGATTTGTGGTTCCTCAGTTCAGGGTAGAGTGACTTCTCAGATATAACTACCTCAGATTCCCCTTTGGCGTACAGGGTTTATTTAGCAGCCGTCCTTTACTGAGGCCTTTCAGAAGGGTTCAAGTCAGCCTCAGCATTTTTTGACTAAATTGTTTGGCTGACATGCCATGCTGTTCCCTCATTTTCCTGTTGTTTTTTTTTTTTTAATGGTCCCTCTTGGGATGAGTAAAGTAAGTTTGTACTCAGCCAAAGCAAACTTCAGGGAGCTCAAGGCTGGCTATATATTTCTGTTGATCTGGGGGTAAGATCTTTCACTTAAATATGTTAAGAAGCTGTTGCCCTCTATATGGGTAACCAGTTAGTCTAAAACCACTTGGCTTCCATAAGGTTTTGTGTTTATTGTTTCTAAAGCCTACAGCTTGAGTGCATCCAAAAGTAGATAAAGAAGACGGAATTGGAAGAGCTAAATTTATTTTAACATAAAATTGAGTTTTAGAGTAGTAGTTTGTAATGTCCCTTGGAGTCAGACATAACACTACCTTGTCAGGGCAATTTTATTGTCTTTGGCTTGGCAGACTGCATATGAATTAATGTTGTACTGGTCTGGACAATGTGCTACAGTCTGGAGTTGGTTTGTAAATTCCTGTGCTTCTTTTAAAATCTAAACCAGCTTGGTTTATGCTCATCCTAAACTGGGTTTTGGTGTCTACACAGGCAGAAAACGCAATTCACTGACTCCTAGATCGACTCTGTTTCCTTGTCCGAGTTGCCAGCGGGATATTGATCTCGGAGAGCGTGGCATCAATGGCTTATTTCGCAACTTCACTTTGGAAACCATTGTGGAGAGATACAGACAGGCAGCCAGGGCAGCCATTGCAATTATGTGTGATTTTTGCAAGCCTCCACCTCAGGAGTCCACAAAGAGCTGCATGGACTGCAGTGCAAGCTATTGCAATGAATGTTTCAAAATACACCATCCTTGGGGAACTGTGAAAGCCCAGCATGAATATGTAGGACCCACCACCAACTTCAGACCCAAGGTAAGTATACTGTACCTTATAGAATTCAGGTTGCAGCATTCTCATGTAGCTGCAGACATACCTCTGCAATGATGGTTGCTTTTTAGGACCATGACTGCTTTATTTACTATTGCTGTTAATTATTGAGTGAACCACAAGCTTTTGCTCCTTGCTGATGGTCAAGTAGCTGTTATTGAATGGGACATTGAGAACATATTTGAAGGGTCCCATAAAAATAAGGTTTTTTTACTTTGTGAAATGGATTGTGTTACTTGTGATTTGAGTCTTTCTTTCCTTTGTTTTTTTTTTTTTAAGGCTCAATGATCAGAGATCACAGAATATTCTAAGTTGGAAGGGACCTACAAGGATCATCAAGTCCAGCTTTTAAGTGAATGGTTCATACAGGGATTGAATCCACACCCTTGGTGTTATTGGCACATTGCTCTTGAGCATCTAGAATGGGGCTGCCTAGGGAGGATGCCTGTGTGTGGTAAACTTAAAAACCCCAACACATCTGGCCTCTTCCATGTCCCCTTTAGGCACATCCCCTTTGGATGCTTTGTGCTTGAACTTGATCCATCATCAAGCATCTTCTTTCTCTCCTTCCTTGCATCTAACAAGAACAAAAGTTGGAGTTAAGGTCTCCATTGTTATGACACTATTATTTTTTATCTCTAGCAGAAAAGATAAAAATGTTACGGCAAAATTTCTACTTTATACACTGGCGCTGCTGTTCCTGCATTCAGACAAAACAGTGATAATACAATACCACTACCTTTGTGTCTCATGCTGAGTGTGGTGCAGTATGTGACAGTGCCTTACTGAATTTGTTACATCACTGATATTACATATCACAGATGCCATCTTGCTAACCAGGGACCACAATAATGACCTTAAATGTCCCAGCACACAGTGCCTGTGCCTCCTTACTGGAGGTCCCACAGATGCCCAAAATGCTGATGATCAAGGAGTCCTGATTAATTATGATTAAATTAAGTAAATTTGATTATTGTGCAATGTGTATGAAGCTCTTGACTGCTGGCATACCTTCCTTCTGAGACTGGAAAAATTTGACCGTCTAAAGTTAGCAAGATGGCAGATAGTGAATATCAAGAAGTCCACTTGGTGGTGTTTTCCTTGAATCTAAAACATTAATTCCACTTAAAAGTGAGCATGTGCTTCATATGCTTTCAAATGTGCTTGCACACACATTGTGTGAAATGTCCCTCTATTGGATAAATGAGAAAGGTGAAAGTTTGCATACTGTCTTCTGGCTCTTGCTTTAAAATGCTGTACAGCTCCTTAAAAACTTCTCTTCTATGCCATCTAAAGCCTCACAGCTGCAACATTGCTATTTGAAGATACCAAAGGCATCTTGTGATCCCTGTGCCTCCTAAAAGTGCCCTATGGTGTTACACTACATGCAGACTGAATTCAGGATTAAGTCAGTAGTTGAATTCTCTTGAAACAGAGCAAAATTGGGTGAAGTAGTTTAGATTATTCTGATGCTGATGTATTGAGTATGTGCACATATGTGGGATTTAGCATTTCTAATTATATGTGAAGACAGGAAGAGGGGAAAAAATGAAAAAGGTATAGTGTAGTTAACTTTAGATACATCTGCTTTTTAGAAAACTTCCCAGCAGTGGTAAGCTGATCTTAACTGTGCTCTTGTAGAAACTTTTCTGATGACTGTTTGAACTTAATATAAAGAAGGAAAGGTGCATTTTTCATTGCACTGTATTTTTAAGACCAGAGCTAAAAGCATGAAGTATTTGTTGATTTCCTAAACAATGTCCTCAGTCACCACTTTAATTTACAACCAAGCTGGAGAGCACTTTGTAGCATGTCTGCTAGGGATGGGAGAAGCACATACTGGGCTGATTGTTCTTGAATTTTGAGAGAAGACAGGCAGTCTGCTGACATCTGCTGTTTCTCACTTGCATGCCGTAATTCTTGCTTATATGAGGAGATGAATAAAAATATGGATTTTCTGTGAGGTGTGGCTATACACTGCTGTGGAAAAATTACTGCCACAGACTAATTGAATGACTGTAGTTTTTTGGAGAGGTTTGCCTGCACAGCTGATTTTCTTGGCAGCTTCCTTTTTCCCTTTTTTATTTCCTTCCAAATCCAGTAGTCAACTCAAATGGAATTGCTGATTGCATATTTGGCTTAATGATAGTCTTAAGGTGCAGGTGAGACTGGTGTCTTTGGGCTTTTCACCATAGCCTAAGATAACATTCAAGACTTGAAAGCTGGTGTCAGGTTTTCGTTTATTGTGTCCATATTTGTGCTGCTCACAAATTTTCTATTTTTATGCCCTTTTCTGACCTTTCTTGTGTGGGGGCTTATTGAAACTGAAAGCCTTCTTCAAAAGCTCCTCTTTGGTACCTTCTGTGGAGTAGATGACCTAAATATTGCCTTTCAGTGCTCTAGAATGAGGCAAAGCAAGCATTGTTTGTTTTTTTAAACCAACACATGCGCGCTTTATATGATTTAATCTGTTGCCTGAGCTTGGACTTGAGCAGCACTTTTTTTAACTGAGTGTTTATTTCAACAAGTTCAGCTTTTGAAAGATGATTCTTAGCAAACACCAGCTTTCTTGCAATTCTGTTTGAGCTAATCCTGGAAGCAGCACTCAGTGTGAACAGCTTGTAACTGGAGTTAGGCAGAAAGATTGAAACAATGGAATCTTCTGTCTTTAAAATGACTGTAGCTGGTGGTGTTGGCTGCACTTTGTTGCTCCAAGAGCAATGGCTATGTGACTTATCAAAATCTAGTTTAGACTTAAATTGCTACAGTGTTACGTCAGCTCTTGCTGTAAGAAACAGTTCATAGCTATTGCAAGAAATGCTGGCATGAGCATGGTTAAGATTGACAGGCTGGGTGTGTTATGTATTGCATTTACAGCTCTGAGCAGGAGTGTAGCGTGCTGGAAGCATTGCAAACAATATGGACAGGGTTTAGCAAAGATTGATTGCTATATGGAGGCTAGAGGTTTACTTACTGTAAACCTTGTGAAACTGTGTGTGTTCATCTGCTCACTTTCAGTGGCATTGACAAATATAAAAGGTCAAAGATAAACTGACTATAAAAAATTTACTGATGAAATCATGTACTGCTTTGGATTGGTTGTTTAGATTTTTTGTTGAGAACCTCCATTTTTGGAAGTACACTGCTATTATCTCTGCTCTTTTCCTTTTTTTTTCCCCACAGATTCTGATGTGTCCAGAACATGAAATGGAGAGAGTAAACATGTACTGTGAAATCTGCAGAAGGCCTGTTTGTCATCTTTGCAAATTGGGTGGAGGTCATGCAAACCATAGAGTAACAACCATGAGCACTGCCTACAAAACCCTTAAGGTAAAAGAAAATATCATTGGACCTGGCCTTAAGAAGGGGAAGAGTACTTTTGATGTTAGGGCAAACTCCCACTGGATAGAAGCCAGGATGTGTGTTAGTCGTGAGGCCTGTTGTTGTGCAACGTTGGTTAATGTATATATTAATGTGATGTAGGGCATATTTTAGAAACTAAACTGCGTTTGCTATGGTGCTTGAAACATAACCCCTGAAATGTGCTTTCATCTTATTTCAGCTAATTGTACAGCAGTACAGACAGTGGAGAAAGTTTAAGCAGTTAATTAGCTTTACAATCAACTTTTTTTAATATAAGTGTTCAGGTAGCTTGTGGTAGAGGATACTTGAGAAACACTTCTGAAAAAATTGCATCTGAAGTATCTGTTGATATCTTTGTATGTTTCTGAAGCTGCACAGCTGTTAATTTCCTAAGCAAAGCACAACAGAGAAGACTTGCAAACATCAATTTGTTATTAAAGACGGCACCTACTTCCTCTTCTTCCTTTTCTTCCTGTCTTACTGTCAGGAGGAAAAAAAAAGGAAAAGAAATGACCAGATTAGCCTGCCTTGTGGTCTTTGGCCTTCTCACCAGTTTGCAAGGCTTTTCCTGTACAGCTGCTAACTCTTGCAGCTAAGGAAGCACAGGGAGAAATCTGTGATTTGAACTACTCATTTTTCTAGCAACTCTTACTGCAAATGGGTTAATAACTATGAACTCCTTTCTGTAAGTTTAATGTCCTGAAGCCTCTTTTTCCCAGTCTAAGAGAGGGTGATTCCTGGGTGATTGGGAGCCAGGAATGACACTGTTACCTCTGATCCTTAGAGCCTGTACCACTCGCTCACAGTTGCTCACAGTTGCTTTGCAGTCACTGCAGGTCACCAAACAATTCTCCACAGGACTGCTGCTCATAACTGGCATCACACTATTGTCCTTGTGCCTAGATAAACTGAGGCCCAGCTGGATGACCTGCCTGTGGTGGTTGTCACTTTGTGTGAAATGCCCTATTCTTGTGGTTTTAATTCAACAGGAGAAGCTTTCAAAAGATATTGAGTACCTCATCAGTAAGGAGAGCCAGGTGAAAGCTCACATCACACAGCTGGATCTGCTGCTGAAAGAAACAGAGGTAAGAGTAGCTTGCAGGTTGTCTGGGGTTGGCCTTTGCACAGACACAGGAAGGAATCAAAACTGTTTTCAGTGAAGTGTTTCAAACTTTGGGATTTTCAGTTAAGTAGTAAAACAATTTTTGAACAGTTTGTGGTCATACTGAATCACACACGCTAAGACCTAGTCCTGCTGGTATGGGAAGTACACAGAGGGAAGTTCATTTTTGGGTGCTGCTGTAAATTTAAATGAAATAAAGCTTACTTGATACCTTAACCAAAGTGGGTGAAACATAGGGCATTTGTGCATTTATGATGGTGCACTGTTTAAGCTGGCTGTTTACCTTGAACAAGTCAGAATTAAGGGCAAAATCTCCCTGTAGAAGAGTCACATAAGAGCTGAAAAATATGAAGGCAGGAATTGCAGAAGTTCCTGGTACTGATGTGTCTTGATTACAGATTGCCTCTGTGTTTTGCAGTTCCTTTTATCCAGGGCAGTAGTCAGAGGTGGCACTATGGTTCAGAGAAGCTGGGCTGGACCCTCAGTTCAGGGTGATTGGGGAAGGTGGAAGAGCACCTAGCTCTTGGGCATGAGGACTTCAGAGACTGACATGCTTTTACAGTGCTCTTTCATGAGCTATCTAGACAAATGTAATGCATAATTCAAGGTGTAATCAGATGAGTATTTTCCTCTTTTCATTCTCTGTTAAAGACAGCAAATGCTGACTAGCTTGGGTGGTGTGCTGATCTCATTCTTGGTGCTGAATAGTCTAACAAAGCTCATTAGTCTTGTCTGTTAAATGGATGGCTAGATTACTGTGTTGTCTTGAACAACCTTAAGTATGTTTCTGTACAGAGACACAGTGATATAGAATCTGTCTGAAATGTCTTTTGCTCCTAGTGCAACAGTGAAAGGGCTAAACAAGAAGCATCTCACAGTTTTGAGAAATTGTATCATGTCCTGGAAGAGAAGAAATCTGCAGCTCTTAGGGCAATTGAAACTTCTAAAAATATAAGGCTGGAAAAATTGCAAACACAAGTGGAAGAATACCAAGGGCTCCTGGAAAATAATGGCCTTGTCGGATATGCTCAAGAAGTGCTTAAAGAAACTGATCCCTCCTGTTTCGTTCAAACAGCAAAACAGCTTCATGTCAGGTATCTCACATATCTTCTGTTTGAAGTGCAGGTACTGTTCCAGAATGTCTATGCAGTTGTATTCTTGGGAGATGGTAGTGGTCATGTTCAGTTGGAATTCTTGCATTACAGTGTGCATTAGGAAACAACACTCTGGAGACGAGTGCTCTTGTCCTGCTACAATGCCTTGCTCAGTGGCACGGCAGTGGAAGGGTAGTCTGTTTAGCTCCCTGACGAATTCCTTGTCTCAGAGATTTTATCAGGTATTTGCAAGTTAATCTAAAAGGTTTCTTCTGGCTTTTATCTCTTTGATCTTTGTGTTCTCTACTGGCTCACATCAGTTTTGTTCTTTGAACACAGTGCTCCAAATTGTTTAAATGCTTTGCCAACTGAATGACTACCTGTTCATTATTCTTACACTGATTTACAAAAGGTCTTTAAATTTTGCGTTTGAGAATCTTTCTAGAGAGACAGAAATTTCTGGGAGACATCAGTAAGTACATGAAAGCAGAACTTTTTTTTAAAGCAAAAGCTATCATTTTTACTTTAAGTAATGTCCAACTTGAATTGCCTTTTTTCTCTTGTGCTATCCCACTTCTGTGTTTTTAGAATCCAAAAAGCTACTGAGTCTCTGAGGAGCTTTAGGCCAGCAGCTGAAACCACTTTTGAAGACTTTGTGGTGGACACTGCGAAGCAGGAAGACATCCTTGGTGACTTGTCCTTCCATTCCAATGGTAAATTCTGAGAGCATTAGGTCTTTCTCAAGTTTTAGCTTTAAGGGCTTCTCTGGAGAAAGGCAGAACTTGCACAGGGCAGCAGTTGCAAAGCTCAGTGTTGTGACTTGCATTGTTCCTTCTGTCTTCACAATTCAGGAAGCGTTACCTGGCAGCAGTGTTAGTTTCAGCTTTCATAAAGAAGCTAAAATGACATTGCCTTCAGTACCAGTTTGCACTGGCTTCCAAAATATTGTAGTTACATCACACTCAAGTCTTTCTAAAAGCTTTTTATTGCATGATAGAAAGTAATAGTTTTTAAAGCTGCCAGCAAAAAAAAGACTCAAGCCTTTCAAAGTAAAAACAGAAAATAGGGGATTTATTTAAGTGTATGAGAAGAGTACCATCTTCATCTACTCCTTTTAACTGAGTCAAATTCCCCCCTTTAAAAATGCGATAGTTCAGCAAAGGGCTTGTGTCTTGTTTTAAGACAGTTTTAAGAGGTGGATGCTTTAAAATGAGTTTCCTCCCAGTAGAGTTTTAACCAAGCCCTTTCCATCAATAAGGAAAACCAAATATGAGTAGATAAAGTGAAAAAATAACAGTTTACTAAAAAACCAAAATAGCATCAGGCCAAAAATAGCAGTAATAGTCCCTAGTTACAAAATTGCTAAAATCTCACAGTGGCACAGATAGATGTGGAATACAGTAATATTTTGTGTTACCCAGGATTGGTTGTATGGTTAACTCCAAAACAAAATGTTTCTAAATTTCAGAGGTTTTTTTCCTCATGTATTCCAGGTCTAGAAATACCAGAAATTATTGAAGAGCAGAGCAGAATGTACAACAAAGCTCTGATCAGCTGGGAATGCCCTGGGAAGACAGATTCAGCTGATATCTATGTTCTTGAGTATCATAAGCTTAATAAAGAAGAGGAGAGTGTGACATGGCAGAAGACTGAAGTCTGTGGCAAGAGCAAAGTATTATCTGATCTTGATGATGACAGCAGCTATGCCTTCAGAGTTCGAGGATACAAAGGGTCCATCTGTAGCCCTTGGAGCCGAGAAGTTATTATGCGTACTCCTCCAGCTCCAGGTATGGGTTTTTCTTATGTCTGTCAGTGTTAAGAGCTGAAAGTAGTTTCCAGTAGATCCCAGATGTCTCCTACTGAAACTGTTACTAGTTTCATAAATGTTTAGAAACACGGTTATAGGTTAAGTAGGTAACATACAGGCACTGTTAGCTTGCCTGGTAGCCTTTAAAAGTGACAAATTCTAATGGCAGTATGACTTAAAATGTAGTTTATAAGCACAGAAGACCAAATACATAACTAAGCAGAATTTTTTTGGGGTACTGTTTTTCAGTTTTCAGTTTTCTTTTTGATGACAAATGTGGGTACAACAATGAACATCTCCAGCTGAACCCAAGAAGAACCTCTGTGGAAAGTAGGGCTGGATTTCCTCTGCTTCTGGGATCTGAGCGCTTACAGGTTGGATGCTACACAACCCTGGATTACATCATTGGTGACACTGGGATTGCCAAAGGGAAGCACTTCTGGGCTTTTAGTGTGGAAGCCTATTCATACCTGGTGAAAGTGGGAGTTGTTCCTAGCAACAAGATACAGAAATTGTTCCACAATACCCATGATGTGACCAGTCCAAGGTAAATTGGATACTCTTGCTTTAATGCACGTTTTACATAAGGAGATGGCTTTTTAGAAAGTAAATTAAGAGCAAGTCTGGTCTCAGTTAGTATGCAAGGTTAACCTAACCAGTGAAAAGTTTGAAGGATATGGTGTAAGCAGGTTGTCCCATTCATCCCTTGCTGTTAGCAGAAAGGTGTCCTTATTATCCGGAGTCCTATTTTCTTTCTTTTTGAGAAAGAAGTCAGGTTCCTGTAGATGCCAAGGAATGTCAATTAAAGTAAGAAGGTTAAAAATGAGTGTAAGTTTTAAGATTGAAGCAATGCTTAATTACCAGTAGTAAGATTCCATCTTAATTCCCTTAGCATACAAAGTTTGGCAGACTTTCAGAGGTACAGTGTTCAATGTATGTATTTGTATGTTTTTGCAGTAGCTCTGTCACAGTGGACTCCCAAGTCACTGGCTTACCCCAGGCTACATGTTTACATATTATATTGAAGTGCTACTGAGCACAAGCCAAAGTACAGTGGACAAACCAGTAAAAAGATTCCCATCTCACAGCTACAGTTGTAGCAAGCCTGGATGTGTGTAGGAACTGCAGGAAGGGAGGCTGTCTCATGGGGACTCTTTTTCTGAATTTAACAAATGTTTGGCTTCCTCCTGTATAACATGTGGAAAATGTGTCAGCACAATCTTGAGCTGCTTAAAGCCAGATGGAGCCATTTGCAAAGTGAGAAATTAGATCTAAATTTGCTGATTTCTTTTTCCTTCTCCACGCAGATATCTGCAAAATTTTAGCTGACACAGAAACAACTGCCCCCACAAGCATCCCAAAACTGAAATCCTAAGTAGGAATGTCTGTACTGAAAAACATATGCTTCTCCATGTGTCTTTATCTGGGGACAAAGGTGGAGGAAGTATGTAGACTGACCAAAAATGTCTGCAGACTCTTCAACAACTATCTGGGAAACTGTTCAGGGAACTCTTCAGACAGAGCACTTTAAAAAAAAGCCCCCAAACTTAAACCACTAAAACACTACCTTTTGTTTTGTGAATTTTACAGATACTGTAACATAGCAGCATCATGGAAAACTCACAGGACATGTTCTTGTATGTAAGGATTGGTCGTATTTGTTAAGTTACTTCTCAAGTTAACTAATTTACTGTATCTGTAGTTTCGTTAATGACTGCCTAGCATAAGTACATTTAGATATATCCACTCCTTAGTAAAGCTTTCTGTGGTCTTGTCTTTATTGGAGTTCAGCTGTCATTAGTTGTTTGAAGTAACCCAAGTGAGTCTTCTCCACCTCCTAAATGCATCTTCCTGGCTTAAGTACGTATCACTGGTGTAAGCAAAGCCTGGTGGGATGACTGCTGTGACTGGAGTGCTCTGTTGGTTACAGGCACTTCAGAGGGACAGGCCGGGCAGATGAGGCGGGGGTGGCACTGTAACATAATGTCTGGAATGTGTATGGAGCCTGCAATTGGCAATGCCACTGTTGAGAATCTTTGGGTAAGGACTAAGGAACAAACAAAAGGAATGTCTTTGTGGGAATCTACTATAGACCACACAGCCAAGATGAGGACACTGATGAATTATTTCTTAAGGAACTAAGGAGTATCTCTACATCAACCACCCTTGTCTTTGTAGGGCACTTCAGCTTGCCAAGTGTTATGTAGGAGCACCACATAGGTGATACAAACAGGTCCAGAAGAGTCCTAAAACACATGGATGATAACTTCTTGGTATGGGTATGAAGGGAGACAGCTGGGAAAGGTTCCCTTCTTGATTCTTTGCTTTCCAACAGAGAGGATCTTGTGAGCAAAGTGGAGATGAGCAGCTGTCTTGGCCACAGCAACCACAAAGTGATTGAGTTTATAATCTCTGTTGTCAGGAGGAAGAGTGCCAGCTAAACTTCAACTCTAGACATGAGGAGAACAAACTTCAGGCTGCCCACGGTTCTAGTCAGTAAAGTCCCCTGGGAGATCACTATTGAAGGTGCCGAGGTCCATCAGTGCTGGTCACTTGTTAAGCACCACCTCCTAAGGGCACAGGAGCGGGAAATTCCAAAATGTAGTAAGTGAAGCAGGCGAGACAGAAAGCTGGCTTGGGTGACCAGAGCTCTTCTAGAGCTAAGGCAAAAAACAAACAAAAAAAAAGGGTGTGGCCAATAGAAGCAAGGTCGGGCAATGCGGGAGAAATAAAGAGAAGCTGCTTGACATTTGAGGGAGAAAATTCATGTGGCCAAAGCCCAGGTGGAGTTGAAGCTGGCCAGAACTGTGGGGAACAATAAAAAGTTTTTAAAAAACATGTTAATAGCAAAAGGCAGTCAGAAATACCATTGGCCTGTTACAGGAGGAGGATGGTCACCTCACTAAGAGGGACAGAGACAAGATAGGTATGTTTAATGCTTTATTTGGTTTTCATCACCAGTGGTGGGCTTTGGAGGGTCCCAGAACTTGAGGACCACGAGTGTGGTAACTCCCAGCCAATACCAAATTTGTGCAAGATTTGCTGTTCCAACTGAACCCACATAAGTCTGTGGGGCTTAATGAGATTCATCCTAGAGTACTGAGCTGGCTGATGTCATTGTGAAGTGTCTCTGATGTTTCAATGGTCTTTGGAGGTGCCAGTCAATTGGGAGTTAGCAAATGTTGTCCCAGTTTTCAAGACTGGCAGGAAAGATGACCCTGGTAACTACAGGCCTATCAGTCTCACTTCAATGACTGGTAAATTTATGGAGAAGGTTATTCTGAGAATTACTGAACAATACCTGAAGGACAGTGCAGTCACCAGGGGAAAGTCTTGCTTGGAAAGCTTGCTTTTCTTACAGAGGTAACCCACTGAGTTGACAAAGGGAAGCCCGTTGGTGTAATCTCTTTTGATTTCAGTAAAGTTTGTGATGCTGTCTCTCCCAGGATCCTTCTGATCAAACTGTTCAGGACATGGCTGGATAAACACATCGTGTGATGAGTGAGCGACTGGCTCACATTTTGGGCACAAAGGGTTACAGTGAATGGGGTGATACCAGACTGGTGACCTGTCACTAGTGAAAGCCAGTGAGATGTAATCTTTATGGATTTTTTCAGAGCTTTCAATACTGTCTCTCTCACAGTATCCTTCTGGATAAAATATCCTGTGCTCAGCTGGATAAAAACACCATGCAAGGGGTGAGCAACTGGCTTAGGGGTCAGGCACAAAGGGTTACAGTGAATGGGGTGACATCAGACTCGTGGTCTGTCACTAGTGAGGTCCCACAGGACTCCATCCTCAGTTCTGTGCTCTTCATCTTGATAAATGGCTTAGACACAGGACTGGAAGGGTTACTAAGCAAGTTCACAGATGATACAAAACTGGGAGAAGCTGCTGACTCCCTCAAAGGCAGGGAGGCCCTGAAGAGAGACCTTGACAAATGAGAGGATTGGGCAAGCACCAACTGCATGAAATTCAGCAAGGGCAAAGGCTGGATTCTGCACCTGGCATGGGGCAACCCTGGGTGTACAGACAGATGGGGAAAGGAGAGGCTGGAGAGCAGTGTTCTAGAAGGGGCCCTGGGGGTCCTGGTCAATAGCAAGGTGAAAATGAGCCCTCGGTGCCCTGGCAGCCAGGAGGGCCATCTGTGTCCTGGGGTCCATCAGGCCCAGCATCACAGCCAGCCAAGGGAGGGGATTGTCCTAGTCTGCTCTGCACTGGAGCAGCCTCACCTCGAGTGCTGGGGGCAGTTTTGAGTGCCACTATATAAGAAGGACATTGAGCTGTTAGAGAATGTTCAGAGGAGGGCCATGAAGATTTTGAAGAGTCTGAAGGGAAAGCCTTATAAGGAGTGACTGAAGTCACTTGGCTTGCGCAGCCTGGTGAAGAGGAGATTGAGGGGAGCAGAGAGGCAGACTCTGATCTCTGGTGACCATTGACAGGACAAGGGAATGACATAAAACTGTGTCATGGGAAGCTTAGGCTGGGTATTAGGAAAGGGTTTTTTACCCACAGAGTGGTTGGACACTGGAGCAGGCTGCCCAGGGAAGTGGTCACTGCACCAGCCTGCCAGAGCTTGAGAGGCATTTGGACAATGTGCTCAGGCACATGGTGTAACTCTTGGGGTTGTCCTGTGCAGGGCCAGAACCTGGACTTTGACGGTTTTTGTGGTTTCCTTCCAATTAAAGATATTCTATGATTCTATGATTTTTTAACCACCCAAGCTTTTCTTGGGTGATCATGTGGTGTTGCCTATCTTACAAAAATGTTTTCTCTAGTTCACATCACTGATTCCACTTCAGCATTTGACAGAAGCCCTTTTTTTTTTTTTCTGTTCCAGATATGAGCAAGACAGCGGTCATGACAGTGGGAGTGAAGATGCCTTCTTTGACTCATCACAGCCTTGCACACTGGTCACTTTAGGCATGAAGAAGTTCTTTATCCCTGCTACACCTGCTGCTCCCAAGGATCCAGCAAGCAGAATCCTTCCCCTGCCGTCGTGCTTGGGCATTTGCCTTGACTGTGACCGAGGCAGGGTAGGGTTTTATGATGCAGGCCGCATGAAGTGCCTGTATGAATGTGAGGTGGATTGCTCTGGCTTAATGTACCCAGCGTTTGCTTTAATGGGAGGTGCAGCAGTGCATCTTGAGGAAGCTGTCACAGCCAAGTACAGGGAGTACCACGACGACATCTAGTGCAGTGATCTCTTTCTGTTGCTGTTCTGAAACAGGAAATGAAAGCAGAAGAATTCTACCTTAGCTTTTAGTCCTGATAATTTATATTCTATCTATTCTACCTTGTGTTGCTCACAAGCCTCTGGCCTGTGATTTTTTAAAATAAATGGTCCAGGCACTTCCTGCACCAGAGGAATTCTCCTGCCTTTCTTGTGATCTGTGCAATTCTGTTCTCCACAGACTTCTTTTCCTGGGGGAAGCAGGGAAAAAGTTTGACTAGCAACCAAAATTTACTTTTCAGGACTAGCAACCAAAACCTACTCTTTGGGGTAGAAATCTTTTATTTAACTTAAATCCTTACGCAGTCAGTTTTGTATTTGATGAAGTCAAAGCTGACAGTGTGTGATTCCCACTCTCCTTTTAAGAAATCTGCCTGAATGCCTCTGCGGGGTCAAATACTTTCCAGTTAACCCCGGAGCACCAGTTGGGCCTTTCAGCACAAAATAGCATATAAAAAAATAAAATATAAAAGAGGAAGAAATAGAAATGGTGTTGAATGTTTAAGTTATACTTGGAATGATGAAGGTAAACTTGAATCTGATTGCATGTTGTATACCTTTAATGTGATTGTAAGTTAAAACTCAAGTTATGACACTCAGTGTCATATAGTTGGTGGCATAATGGTAAGTTTCTTTATTCTTCCAGGCTTTTACTATAAGCTATCTAAAAGAAAGTGCAATTGTACCTTAAATGTCAGAATCTGGAGTCAAAAATGGGAAATGTTTGCATGTGTGAATAATAGTACCTGGTATTTAAGTAAAAACTCTTTGCTGAATTGCTGACATGAGTAATCATATGTGAATTTTAAAAAATCAGGTATTTCTTTTCATACTTGCTTTTATAGGTATGTTTTTTTATCTAGTAGCAGCTTCGATTTTTCTTAGTAAGAATGTTAAAAATGCACTGGTTCAGTTTTATGGCCTAATTTCTGCCTTAAAGGATGTCTCCCTTCAAATTTCAGTTCCTGTAATGTTAAAAACTGTATCACATAGTAGTTTTTCACAAAATCATAGAACCATGGGAACAGCTTGAGCTGGAAGGGACCTTTGAAGACCATCTAGTTCCAATCCCCTCTGTCATGGGCAGAGACATCTTCCACTAGACCAGGTTGCTCAAAGCTGCATCCAACCTGATCTTGAATGCATCCAGGGATGGGGCATCCACAGCTCCTCTGGGAAACCTTCTCCAGTGTCTCACCACCTTTATTGTTAGAAATTTCTTCCTTATATCTAATCTAAATCTGTCATCTTTTAGTTTAAAAACATTGCCCTTTGTGCTGTCTCTCCAGGCCTTGGTAAAAAGTGTCTTTCCATCTTTCAAATCCTTTTTATATATTAAAAGGCCATAATAAGGTCTCTCTGGAGCCTTCTCCATGCTGAACAACTCCATCTCTCACATCGTCTTCACAGAAGAGGTGTTCCAGCCCTTTGATAATCTTTGTGCCTATCCTCTGGAACCACTCTGTACTGCAGGCCCCAGAGCCGAACGCAGTATTCCGGTTTGGATCTTGGTAGAGCAGAGTGGGAGAATCATCTCCCTTGCCCTGATGGCCACCGGGCAGCTCAGGAGCTGCAAGCACGCATTGCTGGTTCATGGCCAATTTTTCATCCACCAGGATGTCCAAGCCCTTTCCTGCGGAGCTGCTCTCCATCACCCAGTCTGTATTGATAGTGGGATTTACCTGGATCCAGGTGCAGGACCTTGTGCTTGGTCTTGGGGAGCCTCATGAGATCTGCATCAACACTGGTGCCAGTACAGACCCTTGAGGGACTCTGCTCATTACTAGTTTCTGCTTGGACATTGAGCTGTTGACTGTGATTCTTTGGGTGTAGCTATCCAGCCAATTCCTTATTCACTGAACAGTCTGTCCACTTAAACCCTTCTTTCAAGTTTAGAGGTAAGAATGTTGTAGAGGATCTTATCAAAGGCCTTACAGAAGTCCAGGTACATGGTATCTCTTAGCTCCTCCCTTATCCACTTGTGCAGTCAACTTAGTCACAGAAGACAATTAGGTGAGTCAGGCAGTGCTTGCCCTTGGTGAACTCATCTGGCTGTCCCTGATCACTTTCTTGTCTTCCATAAGTTTTGACCTATCTTCCAGAAGGATCTGTTACATGATCTTACTGGGAATGCAGGTGGACTGCCTCTCTTTATAGAAACCTATGTATAAAAAAAAGTAGGGTGCCTTGACTTGTGGAAAAATAAGGATCTAAAATGAAGGATGTTTCTAATAAGTACTTGGTGCTTTCTAATTTGGGGATATGCTTTCTAATTTGGGGATATGCTTTCTAATTCGGGGATAGTGTTGAATCTTGATGAATGTGTGTGAAGTATGCTTACTAAGTACATGTATACAGCTGTAGAGCTGTGAAATGGGACCTGAAAATCACAATGCAGTTAAGTGTATTAAGGTCATAATGCAAAACTTTTGTGGGCTTTGCTGTCTGAACTGTTGTACTGATCTGACCTGGAGTCCACCTCTCCCAGTCTCCTCTCCTAAGCCTCTGACTGTGGCCACTGTTGGAAAAAACTGTCAGAAACAGTTGTCTATGCCAGCATGAGCATGACAGCCTTTTTGGGGCTAAAAAGGCCTGGAAAGGGCAACTTCTTGTCTGGATCTCACCTGCAGATGTTTCTGTCTTGATAAGGCTGTGCAGAAATGCATCCCACAGATTCAGTGTGAGCTGTGTGAGAAACTCTTTGATGTCCCAGCAGCAGGTGTGAAGTATGGGGTATCTTTTGGAATTTTCTCCTGCAGGAGAGAAGACAAACTGTCTCTTACTAGTTAGCCTTCTGGTAATTTCTTCTGTTTTAGATGGTTATCATTATAGCCTTTCATTTCTGTCATTCCTTCTCTTTCATCTTCCCTCTTACTGGATTGAAGCCATTGCTCTCTTCTCACCTGCTGAGGCTGACTGAATAGTCTGTCCATAAGACACTCCGTTGCTGTGAAGGATGACAAAGTTTTGTGTCTTCCTTCTTCTTGTAGTCCTAAAACCATATTTGCCTTTTTTTGGGTATCAATACTAGGCTCATGATGAAGCTTCTTCTGTAGTGTTTTTTGTGCAGTCCTGATGGTTAGCTGTGCATGCAGGGTTTTCCCCACCTGGTGTGCTGTTCTGCATTTGTTTTTGTTGATAATGCTTGTTTACCCTACTCACTAAGTTCTGAGGGCCTTCTGCAGCTCTTCAGTCGCTTCTAGACTTGGATGTTCCTGAGTAACTTCATTGGTAACACAAACATGCCCATGTTTTTGTTTATTTGCTTTTCCAGGTCTTGGAGCAAACTAAGTTGTAGTGAGACTCAGCAGTTCTCTCTGCTGTTAAGATTTTTGTTCCTTCCATTTTTTTCCCCCCTCCATTATTTATTAAACCACAAGCCAAGCTCTGAAAACTCTTACGTTAGTATACTCTGTTGAGTAGGTGAGTCATGATCTTGCATGTGAGTGCAGCAATCAGACAGAGCCAGGAGAAAGGATTCTGACTTCAGTAGCTCTGACCTCTCCCCTTGTATAACTGGCAGTGATCAGTTCATCTACCAAACCGAGTATTGGCTTAAAGCTGTAGGTTGTAGGGCTGAACTTTCCTTTCCAGACCAAATCTCCTTCCATAGACAAATGTTTCATTTTTGATTCTTCTGTTTCAGAAACTGGTTGAAATTAGAGGATTTGTGTCATGGCTAGCACTCCACATTTCCAGATTTAGATTTTTTATAAGCATCTGGATTGGTATCACCAGACCTTTTGTTAGTTTATGAAAATATTCATAAATGGAATACTGTATTGCAGATATGAAGACAGTGTCTCAGACTCACTGATCTTTAAAAAGATTATTGATTTGAGACTATAGAAGTAAGAAATTAAACATTTGGGGTTTTTTTCTACTAGTTTCAAATTCATTTAACATGTGTTCTGCTATGCAATTACTTACTCGACTGGAGAGAAACTGATGCTATTTTAAACATTTATCTACCTTTTGATATATCTGTTTGTATTTTATTTCATTCTGAGTTTAAAAATTGATTTGGTTTTGTGCTGTCACTTGAATACTTAGTGTGCATTCCAGACAGTACTCTTTGGTGCTTACTCCAGCTTATTAAATAAAAAAACACTGTCAAGAGGCACTGACAACATGCTGTGATGTTTCTTCCACTACCATGGAAGTGTCAATTTTCAGAAATACAGTTCAGCAGTACTTGCCTATCCAGATAATTATTTTTTCAAGTTTATCCCTATGAAACAGCACTTTACAATATAGATTAAGCTAAAAATGGTGTGGTATTTTGTGGATCTTTGTGCAATATAGCTGTTTGGTGACTACGGTGTGACTTGCAAAGCTTCATACAGGTGTGAATCATGTACACACTTTTTAGATACCTAAAGCTTTAACAGAAAGGCCTTGTTTGAAAATATTCTGAAATGTAAAAGTGATGTCATGGTTTGTTTTTTTTTTTCAATAAAAGCTGAAATACAGTATCTTAGTTGTTCACATTATTACATCCCCGCTCCTAAGTATCCTGGTTGAAGTAATTTTTCCTACAGAACATGATAATAGGTGACTTGTGGGGAAAAAGCACTGCTTTGGTTCTCCAGTGTGCTCTTATACCAATAACTCTGATTTTAGGAGGACTAAAGAGTAGTTTGGACTGACTGCCAGGCTTTTACTTAAGATGCTGATGTTAGGAACTTGACTGCCTGAGCCTCCCTCCCTAGTCAGGGAAGGAAAATGTGCATCCAGAAGGAACTTGGTTCTTGGGCATTTTCAAGGGAACCTCCCATTCCCTAACAGAGGAAGCAGATGGTGCTTAGCTCTCCAACCTGAACCCCTCTGCCAAAAGTTTGGGTCGGCCTGCCTGGCTTTTCAGTTCTGAAAATTGGTGCCACTGCTTAAATTTGCATTCCTTTGTTTCATTCAGTGTTTACATTTTTTGATGCTGTTGTTTGCAGGGCATTTTAAAATTCCAGCTTCCTGTGGTTACTGCCTTCAGGCCAGCTGTGTGTGCATGTGCAAGCAAGAGAGCCTGTATTCACAGGGAATCTCCCGAGAGCTGTGCCAGTGCAATTAAAGCAGCCAATATGTGGATGTGTATGCTTTAGGAGAGGCAGATGGACACTCCTGTGAAGGCAGGAGAATTGAAACCAAGAAAAGTATTCTGCTGAATTTCCACAGAATCACAGAATAGTTAAGGTGTGAAGGGACCTCTGGAGATCATCTAGTCCAGCACCCCTGCCAAGGCAGGGTCATTATCATAGTTTAGGAATGGTGTTCCTCAATTAAGTGTTCCCATGGAAACAGCCCATACATCTGCTGCTTTCTTTTTTCTACATCCCATAAATTGCTTTCTTCTGTTTGAGATTAACTAGAAGTTTCTTGCTCATCCATTGAGGTCTCCTGCCCTTTGCCTGAATTCTTTATCATGGGAATGCACTGGTCTTGGGCTTGGAGGAAGTGATGCTAGAATACTGACCAGCTCTCTTGGACCCCCTTATCTTCTAGAGCCCTAACCTGTGCTTCTCTTTGAAGAGGCTGAAGTTAGCTCTCCAGAAGTTCAGGGTTCTTCTCCTTAGTGCTTTGCTTCCTCCACAAAGGATCCTGAGCTCCACCATCTCAGGATCACTACAGCCAAGACTGCTCCCAGCCTTCTTATCTTTGACCAGTCCCTCCTGATTTGTTAGTACAGGGTCCTTTCCTTCTTGGGTCCTCTTCCACTCCTGTCAAAAAGTTACTATCAATGGTCAACTTCCTGGACTGGGTGTGCTGAGCCATGTGGTCCCTCCAACAGTATCAGGGTGGTTGAAGTCCTCCAGGATAACCAGGGTCTGTGACTGTGAGGCTGCATCCAGCTGTCCACAGAGAGCCTCATCAGCTTCCTTCTGATCAGGTGGCCTGCAGCAAACACCCACAGCAGTGTCACATTTGTTAGTCTATCCCTTAATTCTTACCCATAAACTCCACTTGTTCATCTGCCCTGGACAGAACTCAATACGTTCCTGGTGCTCTCTCACTTAAAGAACAATGCCATCACCTCAGTGTGCTGACCTCTCCTTTCTATAAAGTACACAGCCAGTGTAACATTCCAGTAATGTGAGCAATGAGATCCAGGCCCTCTTTAGGCTTCTAGTTCTATTTTATTCCCCATGCTGTGTGCATTTGTGTAGAGGCATTTCAGAGAGGTGATCCAGAATCCAGGTTCCCTAGAAGGGGCATAAGAGGATTTATCAAAGCCATACACACTCTTGATGTGGTTAGCCCTATGGCTGTCATCTTGACAGACGGTCAAGAGACATCTGTTGCTGCAATGGCTCCCCAGGAGGAAGCAGTGGCAGGAGCATTGCCACTTCAGACACAATGCATCCCCTGCCCTCAGTCCTTCCGTTTAAAGCCTGTCTCACCAAACTGGCCAGCCTGCTGCCAGAAAATTCCCTTGCCCATATTGGACAGGTGGTTCCTGTTTCTCCCTAATAGGTTGTCATCATTAAAGTACAACCCATTGTCATAAAAGACAAAACCTCCACAAAAGGCACGAGTCATGAAGCCAGATCTTTACCTGTGGGTTTGCTTCTCTGTCTCTATTTTTTTCACTGTCTTTGTATTTCTTTCTCTTCTGTCTCTATTTCTCCAGCTGGTAGCATAGATGAGGACTTGGGAACTGGTATTTTCCACCTGCCTCACCAGGACTTCAAAGTCTTCCTTGATCCTGCTCATTTTTTGGCTTGCAGCATCATTTGCACCCACATGAAATAGTAGTAGCAGCATGCTCTTGGCAAGTTGGGCTGCTCTCTTGGCAACATCATGGATCTCAGACCCCAGCAGGCAGCACAGATCTTCTGCCTCTCCATCAGGCTGGCAGATAGGGCCTGCAGTGCCTCTTGAAAGAGAGTTGCCTGCTATAAGTAAGCTTTTGATTTGGCTGCCATTCTCTAGTGTGCTGTTCAAAGGTATAACTGACAGGTTTGTTTTTTGACTGAAATGTAGTAAAACAGACAGAAGGGTGTCTGAGCAAGCTCTTGAAAATGGCTGTGAAGAGTATTTTGAGTATCCCCATCAGCACATAAATGCAGAGCTGTCTGGTGCTTCCCAGGGTGTTTGCCATCAGGGGAAACCTGAGATGGTTTGTGGTCTTTGGCTCAGTTCCTGCTCAGAACCAAGTGTCTGAAAGCCTATTCTGAGGTTCTGAAAAACAAATGGTACATCTGTGTGAGAGAGTTTCAGTTTGCACTGGAGTCTCAAATTAGAAAGAAGCGGCTTTGATTTGGCCTGAAGGATATTTCTAGCTCCTTGGCAAAATAGTAAGGCTTTTTGTGTATTTACTGCCCAGCTATAAACACTGCACTGAGAAAACCAACTTAGCCTGAAATGACCAGTTTGTTTTAGCAAGCCTGCCTGGTTTGACAGGCTTAGTCCTTCTTAACCCTTTTATTCCTCCTGTCTCCTGTAAGATATTTGCATGGGAGAAGTGGGGGGCTTAAACACTATAAAAAATACTTCTCTCAAAAATTAATTTTTTCCTGTCTGTTTATTAAATTCTTCCTCTCTTTTGCTCTGTCACAGCTGGTTTCCTGCTCTTTTCTCAGGCCTGAAAACAACTTAAGCAGCAGTGCTCTCTGCTCCTTGGTTCACTCTGACTGATAAAGAAAGAAAGAAAAAAATATACAGCTATATTTAAATTACCAGATGAGGGAGGAGAGAAAGTGCCCTAGCTAGAACAGAAAACTTTCAACTTGGTAGAAAAAAAAAGGAAAAAAAGACAAGTAATTTCAGAAAACAGGAAAAATAACTATTTTCTGCCTTGGACTCTATGAATGACCATTCTGCATGGGTGGTTGAGCAGGGAAGGGAACCAGGCAGGCAGAGGAGGCTCCCACCTCTGCTCTTAGGAGGCTCTCAGTGCTGCTAAACAAGGACAACCCACAGAACAGCTTGGTATATTACCCAGAATTATTTCTGGGATTAGTAACCCACTGCAACCTGGTAGGCTAAAACAGGGGAACATTCAGTTTCTTCCTGTATGGTATAATGTACAAATGACTTTGTTTCTGTCTGAACTTGAATAAAAAGATTATATTTAGACTGTTGTGTTTGTTGATTTAAAAGATGCCCATTTTCAACAAAAAATTTGTCTCCATATCTATCCATCCTTTCTTAAAAAGAGAACTGTGGTATAACTTTTGAGGGTAGAATTTATAGCAATCTAATTTAAGTGAGTCATCATGCTTGCTATATAGCATGCCACAAAAACACCATAACTAAACTGGTGGAAGAGAAAAGCTTGAGAAATAATCTCATAAATACTCCTTCAAAACCAAGGTAAGCAATAAATGAAGATTAAAAAATGAGAATTCATTTGAGAAGTCATTTCATAACAGAATTGCAAGGATTTGAACTAAGTATTTGGCTCGGAAAAACTAATTTCATTTCTTACAGAACCTACCTATATACAGACATCTTGGGTAAATGTACTTCTATTTGTGCTTAAGTGCGTGTATCTTTTTTTTCTGAAAAGTTACTTGACTACTCATAACATTTTTAGGAAAGTCAGAAGACACTGGGACTTATTCAAATAATCTTGGTAATTGTTCTTAGGCCCATCTTACTCAGAATTGTGCATATGGCTGGTCTAAGTGTGCTCACTGCAGCCAGGTATTTAGATTATCAAGATGACAGGGGATGGTCCTTTCATTTCCTCACCTGGGAGTGAACAGGGTGAAGAGACAGTTTACTTGAGGCAGAAGGACCTGGGTCAGTGCTGGTGGTGCATCCCCTCTACCTGTGAACATTAAGCCAGAAGAAGATGTGAAGATGTGTTGCTGCACCCCAGTGGAGCTGACAGGATTACTTTTCCTCACTTTCTTCCTCACCAAACTTGTAGACAACACAGACACTTTCACATCCCTCCCTGCCGTTTCTTGGGAGTTACAATAAGACTCTAGAGTCAGAAATGATTAGGGAGCACCTTTCAAGCTCAATTCCTGTGTCTCTAACCTGGCAGAAATTCTCTATGGCCATGTCGATGGATGCCCATTCAGGGTCTGGAAGAAGCTTTCTTTGTGGACTGCTTGGGAGCTAACCAGCAAAGGAAACAGGTTTTCCCATAGACATTCCAGACTTGAGCTGAATTTGTCACTTCTTTCCCTGTTTAGAAGATGCATAAATCAGGTGCCTCCTGATACTCCAGGATATTTATACAGGTGTGAATTCATTTACGCTGGGTTTATTGTGACTTTTTCCTGCCTTACAGGGAAACGGGCAAACCCTTACACAAAGTAAATGTAACACAAAGTGTTGATTTATCTTTTTTTTTTTTAAATGACAATAGTCATTTTAGAGACACACTGAGACAGAAAAATTAGGATGAAGAAGGATAAGACTGGGACTTGTTATGAGAAAAAAAATCTTGCATAATACTAGGTTTGTACTATTTTTATTTCACTTCAGAGCACTTTGATTTTTCCACACATAGAAAAGGACGAGAAATGTATTTTCAAGATGCTAGAGAAAAGTAAGATCTTTCTGTGTTAATTCTATTTGTTGCCTAAATACCTCAAATCCCTTGCAATCTCAGATATATATATATGTATATATATATATATTTTTTTTTTTTTTTTTAATTCAGTCTGTATTTTGTAAGGCTGCACAAAGGCAGGCTGTCCAGCTCTAAGCCACATCCCGTTCCCCATGTTCTAGACAGGCATAGCACCCACAATCGTGCCTTACTGCTCCAAATCCAGGGGCAATAACACACAGCATACAAAAACGTGGTGTAAATGCATTCAAGAGTAACTGAGTATGAGTTTATCTTCCATCATCTCTTTCGTGACTGTCTGTGAGACCAGTGAGTACAACAGGACACATGGTCTTGTTGAGCGTTTCCATGGGGCCCTGCCATGTTTTTTGCTGAGTCTTGGATGCTGGTTTTGGAGCAGAGCGAGCAGAGGCCCTGGCCTCTTATCCTGGTTGCTTCTGCTCTGCTGTTGTCCATGTGAGGGGATGGCCACTGTCCCTCAGAGTTTCAGCTCTCCCTGCTCAGGGGTCTGGGACCCCTCTGTCGGTACTAACACTGAGGTTTTGCCAGTTTATGAAAATTCCCCAAGATGCCCTGGTGTGATCCTCAACTGCAGGACACACCTGCCTGGGATAGCTCCAGGTTCATCCTAATAAATCCAATTGTGTGTATTGGTGAGCCTGGAACACATAATAAGGCAGCAAGGAAGAAATGTTGAAATATTTCTAAGAATGCTTAGCCAAAACATGTTGATGACTAAGTGGAAACAAAAATAGTCAGGAGAGATGGGCTATCTGGTTTCACACAGGCTAAGCCCTCTTTGTTCTGCTTCACCTACAGTCAGTGTGTGCTTTGCTTTGTACAATCTGGAATCTCACAAGTACCCATTTACTTCTCGAGAGAGGTGAAAGATTTAGAGCTGTGTGAAGTGCTCTTTGACTTGGGACCAAATGAGGCTTTTGTGTATTTTCCAGTGCTGCTGGTAGCACTGGGTTGTCCCCAACAGACCACACAAGAAATGCAAAGGCACCAGGGCTGGCTGCTCTGATGTAAATCTGAGAAATTGCTTGTCTCCTTTGAAATGCAAACTCAATGGCAAAGCCATTGCTCCAGTGACTCCCTTTCTGCTCCCTTTGATGTTGCACATACAATGCAAATGCATGCTACAGAGTGACTATCAAAAGGCTTTGAAAAGCAAAGGAAGAGAGAAATCATATTCTTATTTCCCACAGCTGTTACGCTAAGCAATACACAGCCTGTTGAAACAGAGTTCAACAAGTAGGTTTGCAGAGACCAGCTGGTTGAAAATTAAGTTAAAATCTTGCCCCTCCCCAGTGCGACTCAGTGGATGATTGTACTGTGTTTCTCAGTTCACATCAGTATTGCTCCCATTTGCAACGCTTTTGCCAGAAGAAATTCAGGTTTGGCTTTGCCAGCTTCCACACTGAGAAATCTGCTTGAGGTTCTTAAGTCATTACTAAGGAATTTGAGAATAATATTCTTCATCAATACAAGAAAGATTTCATAGTCACTAAGTTGATTTCTTAGTTGCCATTTGTTCCTCTGAATTTCTTACACTTATTTCTTTTTAAAATGATACAAAACTTTTTTCTCCCTGTGATTCCCCCATTTGTTGAAGATAACAAAAAGAAAAGCAAGTTCTGTTGAGAAAAAAACAAATGGACAAACCTACAATTTTTTCTAATTTCAAAACAAAATAATATTTTATTTTGAAAAGGACAAAACTCTTAAGTGATCTGTGAATTATGTCTTCCTGAACTGAGACTAAGAAAGTAGATATCTGCTCAGACGTAATTATGTCTCCTTTTCAGAGCAGACAGGATTTTAACCATGTTCTTTAACCCAGCATATCTTTCTGGCCTGAATTTACCTAGTTTCCAAAGCAAGTTTAGGTTTCATTCACACATTTTCTTCATGTGTGACTAAGATGTTCAGCCTCAAACTGGTTGAAGCTATAAACTGTGCTTTGTTCCATGGCTTGCTGAAGCAAGTAATAGATCAGAAGAAAACAGCTTCAAACTTAAATAGTGAAAAATTAATAAAGGATATGATTATTTATATTGCAGAAATATTAGGTAATATTATAACTTCATGATACAAGAACCTGCCAGTTTTACTTCTCTTTTCTGTAACTAAGTTAGCAGAACATTTTTATCTCTCTGCCCCTTCCACTTCTTATAAAACATTTAGTCTAAATGCTTGCAGAATATTGTGTATGTTGACATAAATAGTGGAAGAAATACTTAAAAGATAATGTTACTTTGTTTTGTTTAACAGTTAGGGCTTTCTATCTTAACAAAGTGCTTAGACTGCAATATTGCAAGTTGAACCAAACTGTTGAAGAGAAAGGACAATCCTATTTTACACCTTCATTAACAAGATCTGATCTGACCCTTGGGTAGTTAATTTGACACAGTTAACATCAACAAGCTCCCAATTATTTAAGTTTTGTGTAAAACTTTTCACATTTAATTATTAAAAAATATTGTTGGATCCAAGAGAAGAAAGAAAAAAACATGTGTTGATCCTTGACAGGGAAATACCAAATAATCTTTCTCATTTTGAAACACAGCTATACTTACTTAAGAAAGTACTCAATTGACAAAATACTGACTGATCATTTCCTTCTGCAAAACATGTTCCACACAGCAAGGCTGTCAAAAACAAAGCCAAGAAAATGGAATAAAAATAGCTTTGAGAAAGTAATTTAAACCCATCTTGATCATATTGGTCTCAAGACCTTACCACTGAACCTCCATAGCTTCATAAATTCCTGAACAAACACCAAAAGAAGACAAGAATTAATTTCATTAAATTTAATGAAATTTAATTTAATTAAACTCCAAACTAGTTTTCTGTGGGCATATGCAAATATATGCCCACATGGATGTCACAGAATGGTGAAGATCTTAACAACAGACATGAAAGCACATTTTATTACAAAGAAAACCTAGATTTCTGCAAAGAAATAGTCTTTGGCTTCTTTGTGTTTCAAAAAAACCCCTCTGCTCTTTCCGCTCTCCCTCACCTGCTTGTTTTACTTTTCATTGCATGACCATTTTTACGCACTCTGATGACAGTGTAACCTCCGAAATCATGGCAGTTTAGCATGATCTCTACTTCTACCAAAACAGTCAGGTTCACTTTTAAATAGGTATTTCTTCAGCCCAAAAACCTGGCACTGTGCTATCTGCAGTCCTCCAGGTCTGACAATTAATATAATTTAGCAGTGAGCTTAGTTCCATTAAGTTGTTGTCATTCAACCATCTGCATGGTTATCACATCACCACTTGTGAACTATTGTGGGTACAGCCCAGAGAGAACCCTTCTCAAACAGTGTTTTTAATGAAGTAAAGTATTTAGTCCCTTATTCTTCAAAACTCTTATATTTTCATTAAGTACTGGAAAGAAACAGGTAGAAGTAGTAAGTTAGTGCCTTCCCCCATATTTGTAAGGCAGTCCCTGATGCTTTTCCTGAGGGAAGCAAACAGCGAAGTCTGCTGCAGGAGAACCAGAGTCCATTTTCTGGGCTACTGGCAGGGTTGTTGCCCATGGCAACACAAAAGCTGCAGACCTTTTCCAGGTTGGTTTGTCACAACCATTTTCACGATCAGGCTGAAGCTAACAGGGGGCAGAGTGGTCCATGCTGGGCAAGAGGGATTATACTGGGTGCGCTCCCAGAGTGTCCATGGCGCAGATGCCTGGGATGAATTATGAGAGAAAGATTAGGCAAGAGTATATGGAAAACTCCTCTGCAACAGTACCAGTGGGGCCCTGGCCCAAGGCATGGCTGGCCAGCAGCTGAGGGGCACTGCTGCACTGGGGCCAGCAACCTCTTCTCAAAGGTCACCTGGAGATCCAGAGGAAGGCTGTGGATTTGTGCAGACAAGGAGCTGAGGTTTAGACGTGTCTCCTTTCTGCTTGACCTGATGACAGACTGTAACGCCACAAAGAAAAATCTGTAAAGGCCAAGGAACATGTATGTCTGCTTGGTGTGCCATGAAAGGCAAGGAGGCTGCGATAAAAAACAGGAAATTGGAAACAGGATACCTCCTTAAATGTAAAACCTACGGCTGAAACTAATACACTGCACTGCACAAAGTGAGTTACGGGGTTGCTGCAGGTGGTAGAGATATAGATGTATCAATCTGTGCTGTAGGAATAGAGAAAGCACCTATTAGGGTGTATTTCAATGCAGGCAAACATAAATTCACTGCTATAAAGCCAAAACATTTCTAAATATCAGTGAGGAAAAAAGCAAAAATACTTAGAAGGTCAAAAACTGACTATCTGAATAGTCTGTGCCAAAGCATGTCTGGTCTCAAACACCCACAGAAGCAATCAGTTAAAAACTCTGTTGCTTCAGAGCAGAAGATATCTGTTTCAACTTCAGCGTGTTTGGCCATCCATTTGGATGAGACGTGGGGTTTTAGGAATGTGGCCCTTCCAGTGACCACGGAAGGAGTCACGTGAACAAAGCTTTTGGTCCCAAACAGCCCTTGCTGAGGAGCACCCGAAATTAAATCCTACCATAATCAGAGCCAGCTGTTCCAAACTGTGATTCAAGGGACCCAGCCAAAGACCAGGAACTCCCCGTAGCGGGCTACAAGCGTAATGGGAATGCCTGTCTAGCAGCAAGGGGTGGCAGCCATATCTCTTGACTCAACCCTCGTGCCCAGAAAACTCCCACCATCCAAACCACGACACGAAACAAAACTAAACAAACCAAAACAAAACAACGAAACCCCCAGACAACAAACACCGTCCCAACCATAAACAAGCAATCCAAACAAAACAAACAAACCTACCCCAAAGCCGACGGCCCCGCCGCGCTCCCCTCCGCCGGCCCGGCGCGCTGTGGCACGGCGCTTTTTTTTTT